>VCRD01002195.1:2935-31716 GCA_006783055.1 Trinorchestia longiramus | reverse complement strand
TTACAAATATCCACCAAGAAATTTTTTTTCAAAAAAGCAATCACCAGATAAAAAACTTCAGTTTAGATTGTGTTCTCTGGGTCTGGCCTCGTTATCAGACCAATTTTCTATGAAGGGAATTTGAATGGCGATAAATACCTAGACATGCTCAATGAAGAAATTATTCCACAGCTGCAGGCTGGTTACGGGCATAGATTCAACAGAGTGAGGTGGATGCAAGACGGAGCCCCATGCTACAGAAATATTCGCGTAAGAAACACTTTAACAGAAGTTTTAAAGAAGTTTTGGACAACAGAAGTTGTGTCATCGGAGTTGGACATGCGGTAGAATGGCCACCGCGCAGTCCCGATCTGATTCCTTTCGATTTTTTCTTTGGGGTCATCTCAAAGATAAAGTTTATAAAACACCTCCAACAGACCTGGAAGATTTACGTGATCGTATAATTCACAATGTCCCTAAACTGGAAAAAATCCAGGAATTATTAGAAAATCAAAACGAGGAATAAGAGTTCGATGTCAAAAGGGCCTCGGAAACAACGGTGGTCATTTGTTATAATGGAAACATTGTGTATTTATGTTTAAGTAAGTTGTGAATATTTTGCCTTAAAAAGTCTATTACTGTTACTTTCTCCTTTTTTATACTAATTGGTTTTTATGTAAGTAAAATCACAGATTGCACTTTTACAATTACCCTCGCTCAATGACAAAAAAATCATCCTCACTTTTCGATTACCTGTTCATATACTATGTCTATGACTACAAAATGGTTTACCTGATAAAAGTACAATATGTATTTTGAAATGAAATTACATATGTATTCTTCCTAAAATCAATTTTTATAATGGATATGTTGGGCGTTCAGAAAATAGGAATTCCAGATTTAAATATAACTTTTGAAATTTGCGTTTGTGAAGTTTCTGAAAAAGCACTTGCTAAGTAAAGTTTTTTGCAGTAAACTCACATTGATCTGCATCCATGGCTTTTTTATTCACGGCCAATTGAAAATATTCTTTGTTTAAATATACATTGTCGAAATTATATTTTAAAAATATAGGAGAAATAGAAGTCCACATAACTCGGAAAATAAAATTCCCGAAAAAATAAATACTATTTCAAATTGCTAGTCATATTTAACCCTCACGACATAATATAATAATTAATAAGAGTACAATTGAACGAAGTAAAATTCCTGATAAATCAATGAGGTTTGAAAATCCTGACGAAGTTTAGTATTCACTTAAATTCCGGAAGTCATAGCTGAATATACGGGCGCTTATAACGAGCAGCGTGTGCCTTCAGAAATTAATAATTTAAATAAAATATAATTTGAAAGAATCAAATGAATGAAACAATCAGTTTTCAAAGTGGTAGCGAAACTTAAACTAAATTTAAGTTCCGTAAGTCAGAGCTGTAAATAAGCTGCTTATGATGAGGTTGTGGGTAGAACACAGTAACCACACCTACACGGCGTGTCCGTGACACACTCCCGTCCTCACGCACCGCCGTCCGCAGCCCTCGCCCTGCACACTTCCCTCTGAAAAAGTCAACTCTAGTTCTGCAAAAAATAAAGGAGCACCATCTATTGGGTTCATCGTAAAAGGGAGTTGAAAGTGATGTTCAATGTAACACGAAGTGTGCTTAAATGCCATGTTTGCATAAACTCAAAGACATCTTTAATGTGGAGTTCCTGGCAGGTGGAATTTGGTGCAATGCGTGACTTCTTTTAATGAGAAATTTACTAATACAGGGAATTTGGGTTGATTGTAGGTTTTTTTAAACGATATATTTTCTGATCTAATCTAATTTGATTAGATTCGAGGCTTAGTTGCACTCCAAATGAGTAGTTGCAATCAATGATAATTTATTCTACAGTAAATCTAGTTGTAACACCATACTTTACTTATGCTTCACTTCCACAAACCGTGTTGCTCCCCAACGATAATTATTTTGCACAACGATTAGTTCGATTCTGAATTTAATCGAAATAATTTTTGCACAAATTTATTGATCTCATTTTTTACCCCTCGCTCACAGATTTAGTTTATTTTCACTACGATGGGCTTAAATTAAATTTTACGTCTCATCGATATTATCGACGATCCTTCTTGTAACAATTTTGGATCCTGAGTGGTTCGTCTGGAAGTGTACATCTGTTGGTTTGAACACACACTTGGCTAAAGATGTTCAGAAATAAATTAGTAGAAAAGAAAGTAATCGTGTTCTCGCTTAAATTTTATTTTTCAGCTGTGTAGCTTGTTACACGACAGCTTATTAGTATTTGTCTTTTCAGCATCTTGGAGACATGCCGCAATAGAAATAATTCGAAAGGTCACAGGATTGCCAATTGAGGAGGTACATTTACCACTCGTGTTTGTGCACACCATAGTACTGGACACACTAGTTGCAGCATCCACGACAGTTGTCAGCAAACTTCAGCGCTGTATGAAACATCATGACCTGTGTCTGCCAAACTTAGCAGTTGTCAGTAAGTTACAACACGCTGCTCAACACGCTGGCCAGTGTCTGCCAAACTCGGCAGTATCAGTAAAGTTCAACCCCATATTCTGGACCAGCTTTCAAAATCAGAATACTTCATAAAAAATTTCATTACCAAAACTTCATTCATATTCAACTCTTACACAAATCGTTGTCAATGGTTTTTTTTTTCGCCCACAAACTAGCCTTTACAATCAACAGTCAAAATTAGAATGAAAAATTTAAAAAATCGTGTACTAAAGCTGCCTCAGAAACAGAATTTTGCTTATTAAAGAATAATTAATATATACACTAGATTGTAAAAAGACAATGTACGCTTATTACAAAAAAAGAAGCTCATTATACGCCTTACGGAGTAAATTTTAGGTAGTTTATTCCACTTATAGGTGACCGCTCGTGCAGACAGGCCAGCTAGCTCAACTTCTGACAATTATTTCATTATCAATATTCTTTGCCTTACTTTCACGTGAAGGTCAGCTTTGTTCAGCAATACAAATGGCCAATTAAGTTTCGTTAGCGTAGTGAACGAAGCTGAGCAGACATAAAACTATGAAGGTCACTTTGAGGATCAGGAGTCGTAATTTCAGTGAAGGTTCAGTCGTGTTTTACAAGGCAATTGTGTCATGTGAGGAACCGCCTGACCTGCTTAGAGATCCAAGACAGGATTAAGCACATCTTTTTTATGTATCAGTTCATTTTATACATCATGAAGGGAACCAGATTCGTTTAAAGTACAATCTTTTATGTGTATTCTTACTTGAAAAGAGTCCCTTGTGCTGTTAGAGGATCAGATACAGACACAAAAGCATAGGTTTTCGAACAAGCCGTGTTTCTGATGGATAAAGCTGACTTGATCCATGAAATTACTCATTTTTTCATGGAGCAAAATATTTTTAAAGGATGAAATGAACTGAGATGCAAGATACTCTTATGTTGTTCAGGAAGAAAGTGAATATACAGAATGCAAAATAGAAGTGCAATTTAGATTAAAGTGTAGAATTTCATCACCCCAGTAGGTAAGTCATAAATGGTAATCAATGATACCGCTCCTTGCTGACAAGTTCGCGAGTGATGTACGTAATAGTCACGCCTGCAACGGGAAAATCCTTCTCCATTATTTTCTGGGACTTAAAGCAAAGTACAGGAATTGGAATCCTTAACAATGCTCTCCTCCTGAACACTTGACCCGCCTCGTGTAATGGGGTAATTGCGCTCTGTAAAGAATCGCCCTATTTCTTCAACCAATTTTCGGTCAAGAACATCCATCAACTTCTATTCCGGACACACTTGAGGTTATGATGTAGTTTTGTACAAGCAAGGGGTGGTCCTAAACTTTAGAACGATATATTTTTTTCACCAGCACAAAACAGTTGAGGTTTCATTTGAACAGAAATCTGTCATTTAGCTTCTACCATGAGGAATTTTGTTCAAAGAATGTAAGGATTTGTTCACTCGTTCTGATGAATTAAAATTAGTTTGTGAAATATTTTTCACAAACTAATTTTAATTCATGAGGAATTTTGTTCAAAGAATGTAAGGATTTTTTCACTCGCTCTGATGAATTAAAATTAGTTTGTGAAATATTTTTCCCTTTTCTGATAGATTTCTTCAAGGAAATGAGATTGCTTCACTAATGCAGTGGATTTTGACTCAGGGATGAAAAACTTATTTCCTCAAAAGTTGCAAACTTTTCAGAGGTCATTTGATCAGAATGATTTTTTACGAGTTAAAACTAATGTAATTCACTTGAAAAAATGAAACATTAGAAGTTAATCAAAATAATAAGTTGCACACATATTCTGTTCTTAATTGCTGAGTTATCGCTGACCAATGATAATGGTGGAGTAACGTCAGTGTGTGGAGATGTCATTTTAACTTTAAAAGTGATAAAAACATATTCTAAGGGCATAAATTTGATAGAAAATTTTGATAGTTTTGTCGAACACATGTTAAATCCCATAAATTTGCAAAAAATTAACAAATGCCTAAAAATTCTCCTGTTTTTAGCCTGCGCTCTTATTTAAAGTTTAACATATAGGATTAACTCTTAGGATACCCCAATATTTTTGCCCCTTTTTGAGTACTTCATATATAGTATTGGTAATATAATAACAAAATAGCATAATATTATTGGCACCACGATAACTAAAGAGCATGATACTATTGGTAGTATACTAACTAAATTGCATAATATTATTGGTACTACAGTTACTAAACAGTATAATACTATTGCTAGTACAATAACTAAACAGAATAGAATATAGCAACAGGAATGAGCCAGTTAATCCATTCTTGAGCTCCTACCCAAGTCCCATCCATGCCGTGTCTACTCAAGTCTCATAATTTCATCTATTCATATCAACTACAATACCTGTCCAATCTCTGTTGTTCCACTGAAACCTCTTCCTATTTAGCCACTAAGCTGCTGTACTTGCCTTTCAGTCAACGATACAAACCGTCCCTTAGTTTTGCCTTCTCCTCATTCAGGCGCTTTGAAGTCCATGCGATGGTCAAACAGCCACCCGACTGACCTCGGTTTCATTGATCATACTCCTCCACTTCTTTAATTTGATTCCAATTGGCTTCATTAAGTGAGCTCCTAGCGTCCGTTAGGCTCGATTACTGTTGGTTTTATTAGGAGGCTCCAGACACTTCATGTTCGTATTTTGAGTTTCATGGCTGAGTTTGTGTCCATCGGGCGCACATACTCGAAGGAAACTGTGGAGTATTGTCTTGGAAAATATCTCACCTTTACCAACAAGTAATTGACAGTACACGTTACAAATAAATGTATGTGATGCATAAATTAATGTTTACCATTAAGTAATTCAAATAAAAGAGTCGTTTAAAAGCATCATTAGTGCTCAAAAAATGATTCGGTAGAAAATGCCACGTCATATGAGTTTCCAGTATGTGAAGTTAGTCTACGGGTTTCAGTTTGAAAATTTGAACATTTCCACTCGGGCATCAAACACTGCATGCTGAGTCAGCGGGAGTCTTTCTTTCGCTTGTCGTGCCATTTTAAATCAAAATCTGTCCCAATATATTTCTCCCGCTATTCAAGTCTTTCGTCAACAATTTTTCAGGCAATTTATATAACATCATGAAGGGTTTACTGAATCTACTCGTACTCCCGTACATCTAAATTAATTTTCCTAACATTGCGGTTATTTAGCATCATTCGTCTTGAAATCTTAGTATAATCTTTTTGAAAACAATGTAACACATATTGTACACATATTATCGAAATAAAGATTTAATTGTTATTACTACGTGTTCACATTCTGATGACTTACTCTCATCCCTATTATCCTTATCGTTTCGGTTGCAATTGCAATTTCCCGGATTGCAGACGAGCTCTCTTGTCTCGGGACATCTAAACTCTGAGAGCTCTGATGAAACGTGGTGCTGTGAGGGGTCTGATAGCGCACGCTGTGACCACACACGCACGGGGCTCCTCAGTCTGAGTGCTGTCACCATCTCCTACTGCTCAGTGTGAGTGTTGTCACCATCACCTACTGCTCAGTCTGAGTGCTGTCACCATCTCCTACTGCTCAGTGTGAGTGTTGTCACCATCTCCTACTGCTCAGTGTGAGTGTTGTCACCATCTCCTACTGCTCAGTGTGAGTGTTGTCACCATCTCCTACTGCTCAGTGTGAGTGTTGTCACCATCTCCTACTGCTCAGTGTGTTTCACTGCCTTATACATCTCAGTGTGAATGTTTCACTGCCTCTTACAACTTTGATGCCTGAAATTTGAGATAATAACACAGAGATTACCTTTTTCCAACAAGATGGAGCTACAACCCACACAGCGAAAGAAACAATGCAAATGTTAAAAGAAAATTTTCAAACAGAATAATTTCTCGTTTTGGTGATATACCGCGGCCGCCTCAATCTCCAGATCTAAGTGCTCCTGATTTCTTTCTCTGGGGATACCTGAAAGAAAATGTTTATATTGCTGATACAGCAATTAAAACTAAACATCATTCAAGAGATGAACAACATTTCACCAGAGACATTAAGGAAAGTAATGAACAGCACCGTTGAGAGAGCACACTATTGTTTGACTAATAATGGAGGTCATTTAAAAGATATTGTATTCCATAGTTAAACGTATTTTATTGTTTCATTTATAAATTCATACTAAACTTTGAAATTTCTTCTTTCATTCTGAATCAACCAAATCTCTTTCCCATATTTATTTTATAGCTATGATAATTTTAAAAAGGTACCTTACTTATGGGCCACCCTGTACCATTACTAACGCCTCATGCATCTCCATAAAGATGGCAGTTGTGTTTCTCAAATGCCTCTACTCTGTTGGCTCACTATCGCCTGGTAGAGGCTTTAGAAAATAAGAATTGCTCTTAAATGAGACCCACAAATTTCACAGCAGTAAGAATTACTTCCTTTGTTCGGAGGGGACGGTCATGTTCTGGATGTATGACTGGCAAGTGATGTCAGGTTTTACTTCATTTGGGACGGTACTTGGGGTCTTAAATGTACTGCAATAATGTTCTTCATTGAACACATATTAGATATTCATTTCCTAAAACCACTGACGTTCTGTTATCCGTGTGCACTTCAGATATACATTTTCTATAACGCAAGTTTCGAATTACTGTCAGACTAATTTACTCGTGAAACTGAAGTCGAATAACGAAACATACCTCATGCAAATGTTGCTGGCTCACCCCTCCGCAAATCCATTCAAAACCTGTATACATACTTCAAATTCTTTTGCGATGTCTCATCGCTAAGCCATAATTATTGGGTACCACGAGTCATATAATTATTATGTAAGTCTAGTCAGTTAATTATTGTGCAAAAATAAATGTCTCTGAGTGTGACTGTTAAATTACCTCCTTTTATCTTACCTTAATCCTGGTGCCTGCGCGTGATTGAGGTGCCTATGCATGATTGAGGCACCTGTGGGTGATTGACGTCTGACAGCATGGGACTAGGGTAGCAACCCGAGAATGGGCCACTCAGCTCGCTCCTGCTGCCTTATTCTGTTCAATGCTATTCCATTCTAATGTATTATATGCTATTCCATTTCTTTTATATTATCCTGTTCTATGTTATTCTATTCTATTTTATTATAACATGTGCATTTGAAATACATTCATTCAAGAAACATTCTGGCTAACAACACACAGGTGTTGCCACTCTCGTATACCGAGAATCAGGCTGCCCTCAAACGCAATCGTGTGATAACGCTAGCGTCCTAACGCTCTACGTTTTACTACTATAAAAGGTGCTCAGTATGAGGGACTCTGCGATATTGCGAAAGAAAGACTAAAGTCTTAACTACAGGGCAATTAAATATGGCTGCCGCTATAAATACTTGAAAATGACACCTTTAATGTACATGAACTCTATTTTCCGACTACACAGACTGCAACACGTTATATTGTTTTATCAAGTGTGAGGGCGATGACGGTCCAGTTAAAGTCACTTGAACCAGCCAGAAATATTCTTGTGCTGCGCGCTGTGTCTTGATTCTTCTTACAACTCGTGAACGCTATAGCTCACATTTAGCACTCTCAATTGTGCATGGAAATATCATTAATGAAAACAAAGGTGTCAGATTTTACGAAGGAAAATTTTAAAGCCTTTTTATTTATGCTGTATGATTGTTTTTTTGAAGTTTGTTTACACTTGGAGTAGGTAAACCTTCCCTCTCGAGCCCTGGTATCCCTGTGCTAAACTTTGAACCTGAAGGTCATCAAATTAATTAAGATAAAGCTGCTTGTGAATGGTGCCCTAAATCTAGTGTGTAATGTCGTCATATGAAGTGTAAATGTTCAAATAAAGTGTAAAAGTTTAAACTTAACTACAAGGTGCAGCAACATAACCTCCTGTTTTCACAGCAAAGCGCTTTAAAAAAAGGAAGTTATGTTGCCGCACCTTGTACTTGTCTATATATTAACACTATAAAATGGAAGTTTGAAAGTTTGTTAATCTTTGAAAACATGCGTCATCGCGTCTCACTTTGTTAGTCGTGGGTCTTAATATATTTTTGTTTATTGTTTACATTTTCCCAACTCAATGTTTATTTAAATCATTTTGTTCTCTGTATATTATTTGTTATTTGCATTTTTCCAAACTCACAGGAATTAATTCACGTTACTTTCATGAAATTGCTGATTTATTTTTATGCTAATTTACATGACAATTCATTCCGATCCTAACTCGTGTCGAAGAAAGGGGCATAAAATAAGTCGTTACATTGAAGGAAATCTGCACTTCACGTTTTCATCTTTAAGTACGATTTCGAGGCTAAATAAAGTTTGACACATAATAATAATGATGAAAAATGACAGACTAATTTCCCGAAAGAGTTGCCAGCTGGGCAAACGCATGTACAGTTAGCGACGAAATTATTCCGACACCTACTAATGTTAAATAGTTTTAGTTATTTCTTAAAATTTAATGCCCGTATGATTTCAATCTTTATGTGTTATCAAGTACATGAAAACGAATGTGACTCGGTTTTCAGAACTACAGATTTAATTTAACAAGAATTCATTCAAAAAATGAATTGACAAAAATATTCGTACAATAACAAATCTCCGTTTTAATTGTATCGTTTCATATGATTGTAAGGAATTCAGATGTTTATTTTATGTACAGTGCATTGTAGTACGTTAATTTCTCAGAATATTATCGGAAGTTCCAGTAATGAACCTAACGTGATGCAATAAGCATCATCCTTGTCATTTCACTTTGACTCACTAGTCAAGCCAAAAATCTGAGCGAAGATTTGATTTCACAAGTCCGGAACAGTTACGAAAATTTTTCAAAATACAAGGTGACACAAAAAACGGGAACTTTTTAACAATCCAATAAAACCAAGAGTGATGGAAGAAAAATATTTAATTCATAATAATTGAAACCTTGAAATATGCCATTTAAGAAACAGTGATAGAATTTTCATTATATAAAAACTACGTCCCGTAGAAAGCGTCTTCCTGTACAAATGCATTCTTGATATCTCCTCTTGAGATTCTTCATTGACTGCTGCAACATCTCAGCTGGGATATTGTGTATTTCATCTTGAATTCTTTGTTTCAATTCATCCAGAGTTTTTGGTCGAGTCGTGTACACTTTACTCATGAGATAGCCCTACAAGAAAAAATCACGAATGGACAAATCTGACGATCTAAGGAGCCAGGAAACTTTACCGAATCTTGAGATCACACGGTTACCGAACAATTCTCGCTCAGCCTCCAATGATTGCCGTGCAGTGTGTGATGTCGCTCCATCCTGTTGAAAAGGTTTCTTGAACGTGTGGAAAATTCTTCGAAAATCATTCAAGGCTGTGCAAGATTTGTTCGGTAAGCGTGTGATCTAAAGGTTTGGTAACGTTCCCTGGCCCTCTAGATGGCCAGATTTGCGTGAAACTTGAGCCTGGTGCTTCTTTACAACAGCTTTAAGAGGGGCATATTCTCAAGTCTTCCTCGACACTTTCAAGCCTTACACGTTTCTTAGTTTTGATGTTGTTCAAATAAGAAAAACCTATTTCACACAGGTAAGAAGTTGTAAACTGCAACAGAATCTTGATAGCTTTTTTGGCAACTGAAAGGTACTCTTCCATAACCGAAATCCAAAAGGAGTCTAACGGTAACTGAGCATACTTCAATTTCAGTCCTCAATCGCTGGAAAGACTTGCTAATTCTTCTTCTTCATTCAACTCAAAATTAGTCGGAATGGTAACAGCCAAATGTGCAAAGAGATTGCCAATCCAATCATAATCATCAATGCTGATGGAGGGAAAGTATTGATCAATTCGCTTTGCAAAGTATGTGAGATGTTTATTGATAATGGGAATCATGTTTTTTGCAGGTTTTTTGAATTAATGGAATAATGTCCAAATTGCCTGCCTCGATTCTGTTCCACCACAGAACAATTTTTTTTCTTAAAAGCAACCAATTTATCTGTAGAAGTTATAACGTTCTTATTTTTACCATGTATTTCGGTGTCCAAAGAATTTAGGGGGCCAAATATCTGTTAAATACTCAACTTGTGACATCCACAAGTCATTCCTGAGGGTTTTGCAAGATCGATCATGTTTTTCATTCTCAAAGAAGGAGAGAAGTTCTTTCTGAAGTTCATTCGCACGTGAGAGCACTTTTCTTTTGGACAACAATCGTACTTCTGTATGTAATGGCAAGCAAACATTTTGAGAATTCATATCATTACATAACATCTCAAATATTCCAGTCTTCATGAGCAACGTGTTAATGTAATTTACTATTTCAATGACTTGATTTAATACATCCTTCACTTCATTTTGAGTGATCTTTGAAAATAGTACTTCTCTGTGCAAAAAACAATGAGTTCGCACGATGCTAGGGTTAACTTTCTCCACCAGAGAGGCAAAACATTTCATAGAGGGTGTTCCATCAGTACACACTCCCACACACGAGTCCTATGATAAGCCATGCTTTTCAAGGTATACCAACAATATACCAAAAACATTTTAACCTCTAGTAGTTGTGGATAACTTCTTACAGCAAAGAAATTGGTTAATCATGACATCATCATCAATGAAAATATGAATGCAATTATCTGGGCATAATTACTGATGTCAGTTGATTCATCGATTTGTAACGCAAATAATCTGTTTTTAAGTTTGGTTACTGTGCTTTCCTCGATGCTATCTGACAACTCAAGAATCCTTCTGTGAATTGTGTAATTTGAAAGAGGAATTTTACTAATTTCGTTTCAGCATTGTCCCCAAGCATAGTTTTAACCATTTTTTTGTACGCTGGTAGGATTACTGTTTCGGCAAGGACATGCGACTTTGAATTTACAGCAATAATTTTTACCACCTCAAAAGATGCTACTTGAGCTTTTCCAGACACAACCATTGTTTCCTAAAACAGTTTACGTTGCTTTGAGTCACGTTGCAACAACCTTTCAAAATACTTAATACTTTCATTGTGAAAACTCTTGTGTTTTGTAGTGAAGTGCCTATTCAACTTACTTGGCATCATTGTTTCATTGGACAAAGTCTGGTTGCACACAACACTCAATGGGGAAGGCCTCTGAGCGTCCTCAGTCCAGTGAAATCCATATTTTAAATAATAATCACTGTACTTCCGGTACACTTTCTCCTTTTTAACTGGAGCTGATTCAATAGAAGTACATTTTTGTTCAGTTTCCGGGGAATCACCTTCGTCGTAATCAGTTTTTCGCATGAGAAACTTATCCATGGTGAAGGGCTTCATGCCGCCAAAGAAGGCGGTATAAACAATAAAAATATGTGAACCACCGCACTTGCTTACCATATCACGACAGAGGCTAGAAACTAAAAAGAATCTCAACAATGCAGTATTAAACTTAATGAAATTTATTTGCAAAAACTATCGCTCAAATTAATAGCAATTCAAAGGTAATTATAAACAAAAAATGTGAGCTAGTTTCATTCAAAGCCGAACTCGTATGATACAGTACGTCCTGTGACAGTTTCGCAAATTGATTGGCTGATGGTACTCCAAATTATTTGTCCACTTTCACTAAGGTTCGCTCAACCATCAGTATAATACATTGACTCAAGTCACAATTTGCAACGACGAGTAATGAACACTAGTGAGGCTATATAAATTTACAGTTCATCTTTTGCAGACATTGAAGCCATTGTTCATCATTTATAAACGTTGTACGGGAATTTGAGATTCTTTGTGTGCAATATGCGACTTGAGGTACTGTCTAATTCTTTAGCTAAAATTGTAAATGGATTATTCGCTGGTAGCATATCAATTACAATAACAATCTTTAAGCGCTCGGGTGTGCCGTGCGATTGTTTCGCGGCACTACTGAACAGCCTCCACGGAACACCAGCGTGCCGCGGCACAGTGGTTGGGAATCACTGCTCTATGGTAATGTGTTCTACGTTTGCCAAGAAGTAATGGGTAAGAATAACAAAATTTGTACACTTCATAATTAAGTAAACACACACCCGTAGAATTAGGTAGTATGGACAAGTAAAAGAAAGATCATGGAATTACAAATTTTGAAGCGTCTTAAAATAATTAACAAATTATCTCTATTTTTAAGTTTTCGATGAAGATAGTCATCCATTACTACATCTTTTCCTTGCTCATGTTTCAATTTTTCAAAATGTCTTTTATGAAATATCTCATTCCTCTTAAATCTTGCTTAACAAAATTTAAAGATTCCTTGTCTCCTTCTAAAGAATGGCATCATTTATGTCAATTATTGTAAATTAAAATCAACTAATAAAAAATGACATTTAATAATATTTATATTAACGCTACTCATGTTTTGTAGATAGGAGTAGAGACCAGTCAAGCAGATCCTTATACTAACGTCTAAATCTTTAAGATATTTTAAATTTTTCTCTCAACATAATTTATAAAAAGATCCAATAAATAAAATTGTTCTATTCGTTTCTCCCTCTTGTAAGTTGCTTGCTAAAGTACATGTGGAACTGTCAGCATTGTTTTAGCTTTTCTGTTTTATTACATTAAAAACTAATTCCTTCAGATATTATTCTTGCTCAGGAAAGAGTTTATTCAAAAGCTTTTAATGATCGCAATTTTTTAAGGTTGAAGGTAGCATTACTTCTCTTACCAGGCCAATGCTCGCAGTGTCAAATTATTTTAATTTCGCCATTTCCTTATAAACAGTTGAAGGAAAACTTTATCCGTCTCGAATTAAAGCTAATAAAGTTAATTATTTAGTTCTGAACCAATGATAAATAAAAAAGAAGAATTATTCTTCAGATATCATTTTACTCAAATGGACTTTTTTGTAGTGTTATTTTTGACAGTAATTTATCAAACTAGTTGATGACAATGAAAGTTGCGAGCGTGACGGCAATTAAAATGTCAGATCATATTGAAGATTTGTTTTGTAACAAAAATCAGATTGTAATATTTTTATTCTCTCAGTACACTTACTGATGACTAGTTGAAGTAATTCCCCGTCACTGAACCCTAAACTCTAAAAGATAATAGTCTTACTGCCAGAACTCCTTTTTTGAATTTTCAAAAATTTAAGAGTCCTACTTGAAATTTTAAGGACTTGTTTATTGTTAATATGTAGGACTCTGATCCTACTCCTCTGCGTTTATTCCTCGTCAACAATTTTAAAGAATATTTTTATTTCAATTTTTATGTACTATGGTGTGAAAAATTTTCAATTATCTATCCATATTTCTAAGCTTCGATTTAAAAATAAGAAATCTGATTTCAATAATACATTAAACAACGTTTGTGCATTAAATTGTGAAAGTATTTCACTTCTGAATGAAGTAAGCAGTGTTGAGATTTGCTTGTTACATTCGCTCGTTGCAGAGAGAAATGAAGCATTGAACATGTAGTCGCCGTGTGGTCAGGCGTCCTCACCAAACTTTGGCGACATGCTGCAGCCCTGGAAGTTTCCTTTCTGATAGTGAGCACGGAACTCCTCATCACGGATTCTGCTTCCGTACACGAGAGAAAATGCTCTATCTTTGGCACATCTGTCATACATTTTTATTGTCAGCATAATTTGATATCCAACTCAATTCGGTATTGGTTTTATCAAAATGTAACTTCGGTCATGGATGAACACGAACAAACTGAACAGTGTCTATTTCACGATATGTTTGACATTGCATGATTTTGATAGAACAACACGTGTTCCAAGCAAGAGCATGTTAACATGCAGTTTATCTTACTAAACCTGCTGGAGAAAATAACGAGTCTCACCGTGTGTGTGATGGTAAGTCGAGTATCGACCTACACAGTTCTGTACACACTCTGTTAACGCTCTTAAAGCTCGCTCTCATGTCCGTTGTGGCGCTTCACGCTTTGGTGACCCTCTCATATCCAAGCCTGCATCGATCATTGCTCCTGAGAACTCTAACATAATCTATGCTTAGATCTGGACAACGATCGAGCACTAAAGTTTGATGAGTTTTCAAGCGTTCGTATTCTTTGGAACATTTTTCTTGCTCAAGCTTCAGCAATTTTTCTGAATGTATGACTACTTTGATGCATATTTTTTGAGATTCATGGAGAAAGTAAACGTATAATATCAGTTTATCTTTAGAGTTTTAATACATTACTATTTTTGTCCTGGCAGCTCATTTTCATTAGGATTAATTTTAGGAGTTTTAACTCTTTTGAAATAATATTTGGCTTGTACATCTCTTCAACGAATGCTGAATTTATGCCTTATAATTCCATAGGTTTATGGATGCAAACATAAAAGTGTTCACGCTGGTTAACATTGTTCATTTCAATTATGTTGCAAAATTTCAACGGAATTAACAATTTTGGGAGAAACTGTCACAAAAATAAATACTTGCCTATCAGAACTAGCGAATACGGAAACGCATGATCTATCATTTTGTAGCTCATTCAGTAGACTTCTTCATAATACTTCAGAACGTTTTTTATTTCTAGTAGCAAGTGCTGCACAAATCAAAGTATTTTTTCTGCAGTCTGAAATTTTTCAGGAAAAATTAAGAGTTTTGGACGGGAAAATTTAAATTTTCGAAAAAATAATTTGATAAAAACACAAAAGAAAAGTAAAAAAACATTGTACATGAAAAACGTTTACTTATACAAATGCACAATGGTTTATAATATGATATTTATGACCGTCTATTTGTCAAGATATGTTAAAAACACAAACTCAAATGTGCAAATGTGGTGGTCTGTATGTGGTATGGACCACCATACATGTTTTATGAGCGGAACACTAAGTACGAAAAGTAGATTTTCTAATTTTCATAATCTACAAGATACCTTGAAAGCCCTCACTAATTCTACTACATCGTACGGTACTGAAGGTACAGCATACTGAGATCCTGCTCTTCGGAGGGATGGTAGTGATTTCTTTAACACGTATTGTAAATACCGTGGCATTTATGATGGAAACTCGTGGTGGCATCTATGACTACAGGGTGGCGCAAAAATCACTACACCATTTTGAACATTTATTACACAACAAGTAATACAGCTATAAAAATGCGTTAGCTATGAAATAAAAGAGAAAAGCTTCAAGTTTCATCCTGTATTAATGATACAGATTTGAAGCATATTTTATAATCAAAATTTATGCAATTATCACATCCCAAATATGCCGAAATACAGCAAGGACTGAGTAAAGATAGCGGAAAGTTAATTCTCCCGCAATAGATCGTTAGTTGCAGTGCAGAGGGATTTCGTTAAAACTTTTAATCAACAAAAACCTTTGAAATATTGCATTATTGCAGTCATTGCAAGATTCAGAGATTTCAGCTCAACAGCAGGTAAAGAATGCTCTGGCAGACAGATCGACACGAAATGCATTGTACTTCAGCGTGTTTCATTGAGTGTTGCAGCAGATTTAAAAACGTCGACTAGACAACGTTCCAGCCAACTAAGAATTTGACGAAGATCATTGCAAAGGATCCTAAAAAAATATTTAAAACAATTTCCGTATAAAATTCAAGCAGCACAATTGTTTATGTTTGCAGACCATCAACAAAGAAAGGATTTCGCACGTGCATTTTTGTCTCTTATGAATGATAAGACTTTTACCTTACACCTAATCATGTCTGATGGGGCCCATTTCCATATCAGAGGGCCTGTTAATAAACAAAACTGTCGATTTTGGTGGGATGAAAACGCTAGGATAATCCAGAAGGTTATTGTCTGGTGTGGCATAACGAACACAAAAATCATTGCTCCATATTTCTTCGAGGATGTTGATGGTGCAACCGTGACGTTGAAAGAAGATAACTACAGACAAATGACACAGGAATATTTATTGCCACAACCGAAAGATTTGGACATGCAGAATTTGTGGTTCCAACAAGATGGGGCCACACCACATACAGCAAGAGAAACCATGACAAAACAAAGAGCTGCCTTTCCTGGTCGTTTAATTTCACGTTTTCGTGACGTTCCATGGCCACCACGATCTCCTGATTTAACCGCTCCAGATTGCTTCCTATGGGGGATACCTTAAAGGAAAAGTTTACATCAATATGCCTGATAAGCTCCATGAGTTAAAAAACATCATCGAAGAAATCAACAGAATGACTCCACATATTTTCGAATAAGTCATTGAAAATACTGTATGTAGGATACACTTGTGTTTAAATAATAATAGAAAACGCTTAAAGAATATCATATTCAAATGAAAAAAACTTCAAAATTTTTGCTTTCATTACATACGTACATATGTATTAAATTTTTATAGCTGTATTAGTTGTCGTGTAATATGTAAATGTTTGAAATGGTGGTGACTTTTGCGCCACTCTGTAGAACTTGTGGTGGCATCTATGGCAACAACTATGACTTACAATAACGCATTTCCATTATTGCCATTTTTTTGTAACGCATTTACAATACGCATAGATTTCAAAACGGGCATTTGATCATATTTTTCAAATTCAAACCGTACATTTCATTTTGTAATTTTTCAGAGTTTTTCTGACCAATAGGCTTGATGTTATGACTAAAAATCGAATATATAAGTCTGATTTCCTAGATTTTTTGAATTTATGCTTCATCAGTCAATCGTTCCAAATTTGTCGTTGAAATATTTCTAATTTGAATATAAAGCTCTTCTCTATTTGGTCTGACTATCAACGCTTGTGTTCTGTTGTTATGGTGGCACCGTGCACTACAGTAGTCGTGAACTAGAGCGTCACGACGAGTTGTGTACGTAGAGTATAAGTGTGCGTAGACTACAACATGTGTACGTAGAGTATAAGTGTACGTAGACTACGACATGTGCACGAAGAGTACAAGTATACGTAGAGTAAGGGTGGTGTATGTACGTAGAGTACGACATGTGTACGTAGAGTATAAGTGCACGTAAAGTATGACATGTGTACGTGGAGTATAAGTGTACGTAGAGTACGACATGTGTACGTAGAGTATAGGTGTACGTAGACTAAGACATATGTACGTAGAGTAGAAGTGTACGTAGACCACGACATGTGTTCGTAGAGTACAAGTGTAAGTAGAGTACAAGTATACGTAGAGTAAGAGTGGTGTACGTAGAGTACAAGTGTACATTGACTGGGCTTCTGTGTATTATTTCAAGCTTTCAGAACACATAAATCTTACGAGTAATCAGAGAAAGTCAATTTTGGCTTCATTGTTTGTAATCACAATTAATTTTATACTTTTTATTTTGAAAATCATTTTAATTATATATATAGGCTTATATATATGGGTTTTGTATAATCTACATTGGGGAGGAAACGAATATTCGTACATATTAAAATTCTTCATTTATTAAACTTCTGATGAAAAAAATGGGATATACCGATACTATATTTGCACACACATGCAAAAACTAGGAATATGCAAAAGAAACGAATAAATTATAGTACATAATAAATTTATATTCAATTATAAATATTTAGGGGTAAAAAAGTATTCGTACAGAACAAATTTCTGAATATAAATGACACGAAATACTGTTTGGATAAGGTATTTGTTACTAAAACTTTCTCGTTTGTTCCAATAATTGTTATCAGTAGTCACCTTCAGATGTCAAAATACTAGCTGGTTCATTCAACACTAAGAAATACAGTAGCGTTGTAATAATGGTGAAAGGTGAAGAATCCACAAATTCTATGAAAACTTCGATTATTGTACAGTTGAAAGCTGGCAATAGTTACAGGAAAATATCACAGAACCTTCGAATTCCATTTTCTACTATTGTTTCATTTATTCAAAAATATAAAATATCAGGAACGGTTGAAAACAAAATAAGATCTGGCGCACCACGCAAAATTTTCTCTATATCCTCAAATAAAGCAAACGAAAAGTCGAAAATGATGCAATGACCACCAGAAAGGAATTACAAGAAGATTTATTAGCTACATGGACTAGTGTTACACTACGGACCATCACCAATGAACTTCATAGGGAGCAACTGAAGTCACGCTCTCCTAGAAAAACTCCTAACTCCACTATTGACTAAAAATCGTAGAAATTTCCTTTTAAAATTCATTTCTGAACATAAAAATAAACCTACTATAATACATTGTGGCAAAATGTTTTATGGACAGGCGAGTTGAAAATTGAATTGTTTGGACGAAATTCACGTAGTCATGTTTGTGTAAGACATGGTACAGCCTATGCGCAGAAGAACACAGTTCCTACTGTAAAGTTTGGAGGTGGCAACATCATGGTGTGGAGGTGTTTTTCTGCAAAGGGCGCTGGCAGTTTACATGTGATGGCAAAATGAATACATAAATGTATTTAAATATTTTGAACAATAATTTACGTGATTCCGTAAAAAAGCTTCAACTCCATGAAGAGTGGATTTTACGACAGGAAAACGACTCTAAGCACACGGAAAAGTATAACAAAACATGGGTTGTCTCTCACGATCTAGAATTACAAGAATGGCCAAGCCAGTCTCCAGACTTGAACCCCATTAAAAATGTGTAGTGTGATTTGAAAATTAAAATTCAATCAAGAGCTCCAACGTGCATTCCAGATTTGAAGAAAATTTGTATAGAGGAATGGGGAAAAATTCCTAAAGAAACATGTAAATCTTTGATTAAGAACTACTGAAAAAAATTGATTGAAGTCAAACTGAATAATGGTTATGCTACGAAATATTAAATCTGAAATATCTACTATTTGTGTTTTGTACGAATACTTTCTCACCCCTCAATATTTATAAGTGTGTATAAATTAATTGTTTACTATGAATGATTCTTTTATTTTGCATATTCATAGTTTATGCATGTGTGTGCAAGTATAATATCAGGACATCTCATTTTAGTTCGGCAAAAATTTAATGCACAAGGAATTTTAACATGTACGAATATTTTTTCACCACTGTATGTGGGATCCTACTTTTGCCATAAATGTGATATTATAGCCCATATACTGCAAAAGAAAGTCCTGTCACTTAACGACAGGCTTACAGATATTCATTAAAATTACTACGCTAATTATTATAATGGAAAGACTGACAATAAAGTGATGCCAAGGGAGCCGTTCAAGCGGATGGAATACGCTTATAATATTTCTTTTTCTCGTTGTTTTTGAGCCGAACATTGAAGTTATTATTGCGTATGCATTCTGTACGACAATGCTTCGCTGGTTACCTTAGTTTCTTAAATTGGCTCATTATTTTCCGCTGGAAAGTTGACCGATTTTTTCATTTAACTTCTCACTGTTTATTAAGATAATATATTAATTTATGGTTAAAAATTGGGGATTGTACGTTAATAAAATAAAATTACGAAATATATTCAGACACAATGCAGCAGTAGCACGAAAAGAAATATTGACCTTAGTACAGTGCTTCCTGCCTTGAAGTTACAACTAAACAATAATGTAACACCTTTCACCATTAAGATACTTGCCTCAAACAATCTTCTGACCTCATCCTTTTTAATGTGCATGCTACGTGAAGTAAATTGGAACATGTTTCCTCTCGATTAAATTTCATTTCACTTCTATAGTATTTATGAGCCCCGAGCTTTGCAAGCTGTCAATCAGGTGAATATTATCACTGTCTTCTAAATTGGATAGATTTTTCCGAAGCAGAAATGTGAGTACTGAAAAGCACGTTTTTGTATCTCACTAGAGCATCTTCAGTCAGTACGAGACAGGTTTATTCCTATGGTTTCGTTGCATCTTCCATCACTTCGATTTAATTAATAAATAATATCTGTCAGTACTTTATGAACTGCAAAAGCATTCTCTACTGTACATACATCAGCGAACACATTAACTTCAGGTGCAGTTCCAGCGCTGCCACGTTAACAAATCGCGAAGTCCTCCTATCTTCGCTTCTCAAGACACGTTTCTGGAAGTGAAGTTTGTGTCGCTCCATAGATCAGGGACAGAGCGTGTTGCCTCACTCACCTTTATTGCAGGCCATAACTCGTGTGAGAATTACAATGCAAAACGTGTCTTCGGTCGCATAATTTATCAGAGTTGACGTCGTTTAGTTGGTACTGTCAATTAGAGACCTCGAGCTCTGTCCTGCTGACCCATATGTTCAGCCCTGGCTGTCCTGCTGCACTCGTCTCGCGTGACTGCGTCGAAACCGTGAGCTTTATTAAGTCCGGTGAAGTTGAGCCACTTGATGTGTTCCAGTGAACATGCTGCACGTTATGTGTTCCAGTGAATACGATGCAGTTAATGTGTTCCAGTGAACATGCTACACGTTATGTGTTCCAGTGAATACGTTAGTTAATGTGCTTTAGTGAATATGATACAGTTAATGTGCTCTACTGAATACAATGCACCTAATGTGTTCCAGTGAATATGATACAGTTTATGTGCTCTAGTGAATATGATGCAGTAAATGTGCTTTAGTGAAGTAGAAACAGTAAGGGCTCGTGTGCACTGGACATTATACAACAATCCTGCTCTGTAGTATTTAAGAAGAATATAAATGCAGAGATGTAGAGAACCGTCAGAGACCAACAGTGTAACATGTAGGTTTGGGTGGTTGGCCTGCAATGATTTTATTTACTCCAACGAATATATCCCACAATATTTCCTGTAACTACTAATGAATGATTCAACTTCATATGACTTAAAAGTACAGTGCTGTTGCTATTTCTGTTGCCAGTAATGAACACATCCGTTTTGAATATGTTCATTTGTTCAGCATCATGTATTCATAAGCAAAAGACATTCATTCATTCTTCAAAGGACTCTGGAAACCGAGATGCAGTATTTGGACTGAGTGACCAAGCGTCGATCCCGTAACACAGACTGGAGCATTCATTCGAGTGAGTCTGGTTGTGGAATTGAATAAATCAATCAGACCTCGGGAACAGAAGAACAGGAAAGACATACGTTTAATATACGAGTGTGAGTACGCCTTGGTTATTTACTTCCGCAAATTGTAGATATGAAGGGAATTATGACAGGTCTAACCTATATAGGGCTTTTGTATGAAAATTAAATCCTTTCATATTGTACAGCGGAAAATCTCGCTAGAATATTGTTTTCCCTTTTCGCAGCGTATCTTGAAATTCAATAATGTGAGAAGAAAAATTTCTGTCTAATTTTTCAATTAGCCTCACTGGTAATTGGGAAAAAAATGTAGGACTTGGATGCATGCATTTCTATTGGAATAAAAATTTTCTAACTGCGCATTTTTTATATTTTAAATAGGAAATTGAAATTCCTCAAAATGAAAACATTAGGGTAAAATGTGAATTTTTTTTAGAAGTTCGCTAAATTAGAGCCTATACTTGAGTCAACTGAAATGTAAGAGTTCACCCACGAAGTTTTGAATGAGAGCATTTTCAGTGTGGCGCTTATAATCAATGTGGCTATTATGCAAGACACCACAACGCTATTTGCTTGTCCGCAGAGAGAAAATAAAAATTCCCCAATACGTTTACAGTTTTTATTCAACTGTACTTCCCTCATTAGTCATAGTGCACCCTGTTCTAGAATTTCTTCAAACGAAGAGCTTCAGTTTAGTAATTTATGACCGTTCCATTTTATTTTTTCCACAGGACCCTAAGCAAAACAGTTCAATAAATAACCGCCTGGAAATCCCTCATTTATTTTTGTCTTGTATTAATGGTTACCGTCCACGCGCCGGAGAACGTATTGATCTGGTTTAGAAAGGCTGATAAATAATTGATGTTGCTTAACTTATTACTTCGGTTCCTTGTTGAATGATCTTTCTAATTAAAAACAGAGTCTTGTAATGCCGAGTTATTATACAATTTCTTAGGCGTTTTTCCTACTTTCTTATTCCTTATGGGAATTAGCATCCAAGGAGTTTTTCATCATCAGCTTAACAAAGTATATCGAATGCAAAGCAACTTGCGGGCCTTTGAGTTCCGTCAAGATCTTCATTCTGGGTCCTCAAGTTCTTTAATTTAACTCATTACGTGGGTTAAAAATTTCTTCTCTGTCATTTAACCTCGTTAAATTTATATAGGAAAAGAAAAGCAGTAGGCAATTTTTATTTAATTTAATTTCTGAGATATAAAATTATCTCGAGTGCTGGAAAATCTTTTGTGTTACTGCTGAGCTATAAGAATTCCTCATGCAGTAACGTATGGTAATTAGCTTTGCAACTGCAAAATAAACCAACTTGTCATGCTTGTTTTCCAAATGCAGTCGAACGCTGAGAATTTTTCCAGGTTTTTTATACACCCACTAACTCACTAGTTAAAAAACAACTCTCGTTCTTGGGCTTGGTACAATGTTGCTTGAAGTTGTGACCTTAGAAAACACTTCTTGTCTTCGTCTATCAAAGCCTCAGTGCAAAGTAAAGACGGAACACATAGTGCAGCATGGTACAGCATAGTGCAGCATGGTGCATAGTGCAGTAGGGTGCAGTATGGTGCAGCAGGGTGCAGTAAAGTACAGTAATGTGCAGTATGGTACAGCAGGATACAGTAAGGTACAGTAGGATGTAGTAAGGTACAGCAGGGTGCAGTAAGGTACAGCAGGGTGCAGTAAGGTACAGCAGAGTGCAGTAAGGTACAGCAGGGTGCAGTAAGGTACAGCAGGGTGCAGTATGGTACAGCAGGATACAGTAAGGTACAGTAGGATGTAGTAAGGTACAGCAGGGTGCAGTAAGGTACATCAGGGTGCAGTAAGGTACAGCAGGGTGCAGTAAGGTAGAGCAGGGTGCAGTGAGGTACAGTAGGGTGCAGTATGGTACTTAACAAAACCAATGTCTTAAGTCGTATTACTGACTGGAAGGGTAGCCGATGTCGAGGGTGCGTGAGGACATAATTTTGTTGAGCTTCAACGTCTGATGACTCCAAGTAATGACTGCTTATCATGAGAAGCAGCAGCTGCAGTTCAAGGTAAATCACCGGTCCAAATAATTTGACAGCAATCAAGCCGACCACAGAAGTTACCTCGATATCAGGAGCCACTCCGTTTCAGGGGAGAGAAAGTTCTGTCGTGTCTGAGTAGACCAAGCGAGCCCCTTTAAAGGGCTTCAAGATTACTTATATACACAAATACTTTTATACGGAGAGCAGCAACATAGCCTCCTTTTTTCAAAGCAAAGCGCTTTCAAAACAAAAAATTATGTTGCTGCACCTTGTACATACATCCAATAATCGTGTACGAAGGGTATGGTAAAAATGTACATATGGTACATTTGAAGTTTTAATGTAAACGAAGTAGACTATAAACAAGTTAAAAATATTTAGAACAAGCTAAAATATTTTTCCATAGAATATTCAATGTCCTCTTTGCTATAATACTACTAATCATCAAACTCTATGCAATGATTTCATTTAAATGAATTTGAGTTGGGCCATGAAACATGCACATTAATAAGCGATTCTATGCTAAGCTTCATTTCACACTAAATCATCATGAAACTAAGACAATCTAACTCTGTAGGTAACGTAATTTTTAGGAAGGTCAGAAAATGTGACACAACTATAACTTGTAGGCATCCTGAAGTTCACCTGCAAGAAATTCTTCTTTAAAAACTTTGATCCATCACCACCCTAGCCAACCCATGGAAGTAATAATTGCTACGACCGTGAGCAGGGGTAACAAATAATGATTTTGCAGCTCAATGCTCTGCTAAGTCTAACACTTCGGTAGTAAAATTTGAGCATGGAATGTTGTGTGATAACGCTAGTGAATATAAATGAAGACTTCTTCAAGATTCACTTCTATTATGCAAAAAATAAATACAAAATTGATGCAAAATTTGCGCACGTAGAAATGAAACTTATACCCTTGCAATGTCCTTACATTTTATGAATTACTTCTTTGGAGCAAGATTATTAAGAAATTTAACACAATTTTGATCAGAATATGATCGAGAAAATGTTGAAAGTTCTGGGAAAAAGCAATTTCAGTTTTCCTATACCTATTGCTCTGAGCAATTTTGATGACGGAAATCAGTGTAATTGTTTTCTTTACTGATTTTTTGTTGAATGACTATTTTCCTGCTAATTCCTAGCTCAGGAAAGTTGAAAATGTGGATGTGGCAAGTTTTTCTAGCCTTTAATATATTCTACCTTAACTCAGACACAATTAAAAACACTGTAAATATACAGGTGGATATATAGTTTAGTGGGAAAAGTCATCAAAATCCAGTCATAACAAGTCTAAAATAAATTAACGCACTACTTTACCAATATTTTTTGAACCAAATAAAATTTATGCAACGAAGCTTTCAGCAATTCATTTTTTGCAGCTAATATAAGTGAGAAGGAATCGCATACTCGTATTTTAGCACTCTACACACTCAGCTGCAACACACTCTGCATGGCAAAGCTCTTCATGCATTATTTATCTTTGTTATCGCTCCTTGTAGGCTTGGTTTCAAAGAAAAAGATTGATCCGAGGGTAAATTAGCACGAGGAGAAGAGAATATCGTCATACAGTTTGCAGAATAAGACTGCCTCATACAACATAAAACGAGCCTTTATGAGACGCACAACATCAGTCGCTGCGCCGTCTTTGTTAGGTGCACTGGTCGCCTCACAGTTGCATTGTGTGCTCCAGAAATGAGGTATTGAAAAATGGGAAAATGTGTGTGCATTCATTTTAGAATTTGATAGCTCGCTCTAATGAAGTATCTCAACATTTACTTATTGATTGTATTCGATCGCTCCACTCTTACTCAAGTAATATAGTGCAGTGCCATACTACTGTCGTGCTCACAGTATAAACATATGTTTATTCCCATAAAAAATTGTCGTTCTCTGAAATGCAATTATCAATAAATGTGCCGTGTTCATCGAACACCAAGTTCATGCTGCGTTTCATGAACATGATGGTGGTGGGAGAGGATGACAGCACGCAAAGGGATACACTTTGATTTACTCGATACTTTATCATGAATTTGTGACTAATAAGTGCATCGTAGGTTAGGCTCATATGCACTTCATTTCAAGTACTTGAAAGCTATTTCACTGACAATCAATTAAACAGTTTTCATTTTTATTTTTCATTGATAAACTTTTTTTTCATTACAGATATTTACTCCAGCGTTTCAATGATTTGAAAACAATTTAATCTTTTTTCCCCTACACTAAATAAACAATCTATTTCATAATAGTTAAAAATATTGGAGGGTTCGGACGCAGATAAATGACGGCCATAGCTTGTGTATTGACAGCTTGGATTAAGAGAAGAGAGGTCGAGCTGAGTAGAGTCGAGGCACATGAGACACAACATTGATTTCCTATGACAGCGATGCTCCACTAAATAATTCTCTAGGGTATGTAATAGAATTCCTTGTTGACACTTCAAACACTTATTTGGAAAAGATCTACTCACAAACAACTTCACTTTGAATATTTTTCATTTTCGCATCAAGATATGATGAATTAGAATTCAAGACAAGACAAGAAATTGAAGTCAAATGATTCAGTGAGGTCTCTCGACTCGGTTTGAAAAATAAACTCACACGTTTTATGCTTTCGAACAATTTTCATTTACAATACGCTGATCTCCATGACTGAGAATTCATTGATGTTTCTCAACATTGCAACAAAGCTTTCTTTCTTCCACAAAATTTCTCAAATATTCGTTAATTACCGCCCTTAATTACAACTCTATAAAATCCAGCGACGGTCTTTTGAAGAACACATTTGAAGCGAGCCAGTCTTTAACACGCAGGTCCAACTATAAAACTCGAGTGAAACAACAGGCGCTGTTGACTGGAGTAAGCAAAGTTGTTAGGTTCATCTATGAAATTAAACTAGTCGTGGAAATATACGGGGAGTAACGAGAGTGGTCGGTTGTATAATAATAAAAAAGGTAGTAATGGAAACATAAGTGCACGGCATTTGTTTATAGAAGTAGGGAAAAGGAAGTAGCATGACATGAGGTTTTAATTAAGAATCGGAATGTAAAAACGCTCATATTAAATAGCAAGAACAGAAAGTTGCAGAAACAGGTGTGTGGGAAACCATGAATTTTATTGCCTGCGTGTTGGTAAACTTGAAAGAAAGAGTTAAAAAATATAAAAGTATGTAAGACGAGAATCGTATTAAAACTTAATGACAAAAAGATTTAAAAAATTGAAGGGAACATTAACAAGTGTTCAAACATGTAGTAAAAATCAGTGATGGATTTAAACTCTTGATACAACTTATATATTAGAATAAATGATAAAAACGTAGAAAAGAGCATGGAAATAAATAAATGAAATTCCACGTCAGAGAAAGGAAATAACAAACGTACAGTATGAGAGCAGAGGCCACCAAGGAAATGATGGATGCAACACGCAGTGTGTGCTCTGATGATCAACATAGAATACAGCACCACATAAGTGAGTAAATAAAGTATGGTACCACATAAATGAGTAAATACAATATAGCACTTCATAAGTGAATAAATAGGCTATAGTACCCCAAAATAGAATTAGTACTACATAAGTGAGCAGATGCACAAGTGCATCAAGTCATAATGCACAAATAATGTTTTTATGTTGAAGGAAATTGTAAGCTACTCGGTTAGATAAAAATTGAGTTGAACCAATTCAGAAACATGAAAAAACTGAATTTTTTGGAATATTTTATGATCCGATGTTTTTAGTTTACTCCGAGACACCAAAAGTTCATCATAAAATAAAATTGGCGTTAAAATCCCCTTGAACTTAAAGTGCAATACTACAATTTATTTGGTTGGATTCAGTTCATTAAAAAATCATTTATGCCAAAAATTTGAAAAAACTATGAGAAATTTGAGCTGTATTTCTAAGCGGCCTGGTCATAAGTTGCTCAAACTAAAGCCCTTCCTCGAGCAAAAGATTTCCATGAACCTCAAAGTTGTCTCGGCAAGAGATTGAAATAACTGATATAAAGTAGGATGAAAATTATTCACGCTGTCAGTCTTAAAAACTGCTTTAGAGTGCAAATATTGTTAGAATGGAAGTTCATTGTAAAAGTATATTCAGCATTATTTATGTCACCATTTAATTAGGATAGTTTCTGCGTTACTTGAATTTAGTACAGATACTGAGCATTTATTCACAAACAAATCATAGATACATAATTTGCATCATCATAAACTATGTATTATCCAGGTTTCAATTCTGTCTGATAAATCCTTGCAAAATTCATAGCGTTGATGCAATTACTCAGCTCACTGCAGAATAAATGATGGAAGTTGCCGCCCAACTTCAAGATAATGTGCCTCTAGCTCGTAAAATATTCATATTTTTCCTTGCTTTAATTTCTAACTTGCAAAATTTTGCTTCCTGGGAGTCTCCAGTAATTTTACTTTGTAAATTCTCACATTCCAAGTTAATTCTTCAATTATATTAGAAATTTAAGTCTGCGGATTGTAAACCCAGGATTCAATTTACTTTTCGAAATCTTACCTGTTCTTGAAAGATATTCAGTATATTTAAAAGTTCATTTATTTTCTGATCTGTGAATTCCAGCGGGTTATTTTTGAACTTGAGTTATTTTTTTCAGATTCTCATGTTTATGGCTCATCAAACAATGTTTCGATGCATAAATATGTTCTTATAGTCTTCAAAACTCTTACAGCACAAGCCTCCATTTCATTAACAGCGCTATTCATATCCACAATACCTACAATGATTCCTTTCACTGAGTTTCCCTGAATGATACTACATTTGCCGAAACACTTTTACTGCTACGGGTTATTGTACCCTGAAGTTACCATCCGTCCTGAAACATTCTGCCGTCTACTGTGACTAAATTTCCCTGAATGATGACCACAGTTACTAACACTTTTACTGCTACGGGCTGTTGTATCCTGAACTTACCGTCTGAAGCTCCATTGATCCGACGCATTGCGCGGCCAGCAGGAAGGAGGTTCTTTCAGAGGCGCGGCCCTTTGAACGGAGCGAGCTTCATTATGGATTGTCAAGCCCTTTAGGGCTGCTAGTCAATGGTACTTGTTCGACCAGTAACCCTCTTTGCATTATAGTCTTTTGTTAGCTTTGCGTTTACCATCCCTTATCTGTTTTTTTTTGTTTTGCCTTTATTTCTTCACTTTATAAATAAATAGTTAATTAAGTTTCTCCTCTCTTTAGACACTACTGTTAATTGATATCATGGTTTAATGAAGTTTCAATACTTTCAATAACTTTTCTGATTTGAATGTCTTTTTTACAGCTTATATTACTCTGTGTCTCAGTATTTCCCTCTCCTCCCTCCCATTTCTTCACTTTTTGAACACGCTTCCACTGTCTTAATCCTTTTAATTCATTCTCTCCTTCTTAAGTTGCATCTAGTTTCTTTGATAGCACTCTACAAGCAGGCCAGACAACAATGGACAAGTAGGATAGACAACAATGGACAAGTAGGCCAGACAACAATGGACAAGTAGGCCAGACAACAATGGACAAG
>VCRD01002194.1:61409-96595 GCA_006783055.1 Trinorchestia longiramus | reverse complement strand
TATTTCTTTCATATCTCTTTCATATCTCTTTCATATCTCTTTCATATCTCTTTCATATCTCTTTCATATCTCTTTCATATCTCTTTCATATCTCTTTCATATCTCTTTCATATCTCTTTCATATCTCTTTCATATCTCTTTCATATCTCTTTCATGTCTCTTTCATGTCTCTCTTTTATAACTCTTTCATAACTTTCATAACTCTCTTTCATACCACTCATTCATGCCTCTCATTCGTATCTCTATTTCGTGTACGTCTTTTGTGCAGTTCTTTCGTGTTCTCTGAGTGGATCTCCAACCTCTATGATGCACAGAACATTAGTTTCAAATGATAACAAGTTCTGCAAGTTCTAGCTTCTGTAATTTCTGTTACAAATATAAGTACATGCGTGGTGATTACGATCTCTGTTTGTAAACTCTTGCTGCAACAACTACCATCACGTATTAGAGATCCACGAGGTTAGGTTAGGTTGGAGGTTAGGTTAGTTCAGGCTAGGTTAGACTGGAGGTTAGGTTGAAGGTTAGGTTAGTTCAGGCTAGGTTAGACTGGAGGTTAGGTTGAAGGTTAGGTTAGTTCAGGCTAGGTTAGACTGGAGGTTCGGTTGAAGGTTAGGTTACGTTAGGTTGTAGGTGTATATGGTGAGTGTGAGCGTCTTGAAGCCATTTCTATTGGTGAAAAAATAGCTTTTTCTAGTAGGCAGTATGCTAGAAATAAGCCTAACTTATTATAGAGATATATTTGCACACCCTTTTATGCTATTGCAGAACTTTGATGGCTAGGGTAGACATGCACTTTCCTACCGTTCTTCTACACACAAGTTTCATTTTACTATGAGAACTATCGTCTCGTAAATCTATAGCTTTGATTGAAGATAACAATTACTGATGCTTTAGTCTATTTAATATTAATTACTAACGAGTAGGCTTATATATGCCTTTCTTTATATTCTTGTATATTTTTCCCTTATAGGATGCATGGAATCCTGGGTAATTAATCTTTTTTATATTGTTTACCAATGACATTGATTGCTTCATCTCAACTCTTTATTAAATGCACGGACTAGAAAAACATTATTGTCGGAGTGTTTTGCAATACTTCTTCATTCACATGTATTTTTTCATTGGGTTTACACCATATTTATTTAATGTCAATACTTGAGTGTTCCCTGTCTATTCTTCAGGAATAAATTCGTTGGAATGCTTTAGTGGAATTGCTTATGAACTTCTAATGTAACTAGTAGAAAATAAACAGTGTGTTGTGGATGATGCTTGCTTGTTCTACCGAGTGCGGCAACATAACTTCCTTTTTTCCAAAGCAAAATGCTTTGAGAAAAGGAATTTATGTTGCTGCACTCTGGAATTCTCAAGATTAACTCGCTTCGCGAGAATCCCATCCTATAGTAAATTGAGTCATTCTTTATTTTAGGCAAAAGCGTGCAAGTGAAACATGCATGCATTCATACATCAATTTTTAAACTCTTGTCTGTTAATTTTTCACTCGTTTTCATGTTTCACATAATTAAAAAAAAAGATGGAGTTCTATGCCATGAAAAGAAACTGTAATCGTCTGTCCATAAAATGCCATTGAAATTGTCCATAGAGTTCCTTTGAACTGTACTTAGAAATTGTTAGAATTGTCTTTAGATATTTTTCGAATTGTTTGTAGAAATTGTTAAAATTTTCTGCAGAAATTGTTCGAATTTTCTGTAGCAATTGTTCGAATTGTCTGTAGCAATTATTAGAGTTGTTCCGTAAAATTGTCTGTAGCAATTATTAGAGTTGTTCCGTAAAATTGTCCGTAGAATTACTTTTAATGATCCTTCTAAATGGTTAGAATTTCATTCATATTACTTAGGTTGACCAGTTCAGTTCGAAAGATGTTACAGCAGCAGACTTCTTGTGTCTTGGATAAACTGCAGGGTTTGTAACGAGTTATGAGAAAGTTTTCAACGGATGTCCACACCATGCATGTGAAAGACTAGTTAAACTAACGATCGTATAACTTTTATGCATTCCGTACATCATTTCTTAGAGTTCTAGCTTGCCTTGTGGTTTGTAATTTTTCAGATTAATTTTACGATATTTTGTAGCATTTGGTCAACATATTTTCTTCTAACTTCATTCAAATACGTAACTTTAATCACGAAGTACCTTGTTAGTCGCCCATATCAAATAAAAAGGGAAAGAATTTTAATTAAAAATAGAAAAAGGGTCATGCATTTTTTGGGGGATAACAATCAATTCTTTTTCCCTTCTCTGACGCATCATTGTCATCGTAAGTCATCCATTTCTAATCTTACGTATAAATTTATTATTTCAGTACGGTACGATTCCCAACCTTGTGATAGCCGCCAACTTTACATGTATTTCTAAACGTGGAAATATTCATGTCTGTACCAACTTACGAAGAAATAAAAAATCATCTACTTTAAAAATCCTATCATTTTGAAATGTTTATCTTAATAATAAACATGTTTTTTTTTCAAACAAAGAACCTTGTAATACCAACGGTGGCATGCCATCTCGATCTTGAAATGTATATCATTATTGTGGACAGGAATTAGAAATCGGAAAATACGGTCATCTTGAGCACCATCATATGCATCTTTGTTTGATATCTGGGTGTTTAACCCTTTAGCGACCAATTTGTTTTTCTAGTTTCTACGTTTAAGCTCGCAAAGACCGTCTGTACACTGATGCAATGAAGTACGCTGAGAGCCAGGCAGCCAAAAGAACGACGCTGTAACATGCCGCCGCGTTCAAACCTAGTAGCAACCTCATATTGCTCACTGTTTAATTATTAGAACAATTCTCCCAAAGACAGTGAAAGATGACCGAATTGTCCTTTTAGTCGCTAAAGGGTTAATAGTGGTAAATGCTAAGTGTTTGATGGGCAAACTTTATTACCCGTCTTAGCGTTTCATTGCTCTTCATGCAGCGGGCTTGTGTGAAGAGGTTACCTGCACAAAATGCACATTAGTGTTATCAAGTGTCAGGTTAACCTTCATTTATATACCTGGAGTGTGAAGTGGGTCGATGACATTGTGCCGGTTCTCGGTAAAAAGACTCGGTTTGTTGATATGAAGCTTTATTTTACATTACTGTAGTTTTGCTTTGGTGTGATTCCACTTTATGTTTACGTAGGGCAATAACTTTGTCAAGTGGCATTTTTTTATACTTACTCGTGCAAAATTATGAAGCTCAAGATAAATGTGTACCGTTCGAGCAACTCGACAGCCCTGGAGGTGTTAAATTATCCGAAATTTTATCTTGGTCGGGAGCTCACGTGCTGTAGTAAACTGATCATGATCATACGTCCTATCATACACATATATTAAAGGAAAAGACTAAATGCACAATGACTAATCGCCTGAAGTTCATAAGTCATATAGATCGTACTCTGTCATGACAGAATCACACAATATTACTGGAAGTGTCGCTTCAACCGCACTTTCAAACAATTAGTTTGTTTTACGCGGTTGCTGACTTTCAACTATTTTCGGTATCTTCGCATGTTTATAAAACGAGTATCCGATAACACCGCATTGTCTTCAACAAATCAGTTGCAAGCCCAATAGCAACAGTGACAGTGGCATATTGTTTTCGACGCAAGAGGTGTAGTTCTTACGCGCCGAATAATTTACTCCACATTCTGGATATTGTATAAAATCGAGTTGCATTAGGTGCCGTTAGTATATTGATATATTTATATATATATTGTATTGAATTACTGTTAATTTTGTCAGACAGCTCTTGGGTGTTTTTAGTAAACCAAGCATTTTTCGCTCCCCACGACACCCCAAGCGAATCCGAACGATTTCGAGTGCCTCCGTTATTTGCCGCCGTGACGCACTCCCTGGACCTGTTCTGGGCTGCGTGCAAAAGCTCGTTCCGAGTCTTTCTTAAATTTGACGGCTGTTGGACAAGACTTAGGAAACTACTCCGTGGGACTAAAAAAGAGTTAAAAATTTGCGGTTGGTGGGTGCTTGTTAGGAAAAAATTCCGAAACGTTATAAATCGTTACGTAATTCAAACGCTGTATATATGTATTATTTTAAAAGTCTGAATAAGCCATTATAATGTAATAAAACAAACCGAGCTGATTTTAACCCTGGAGTACTGAACATAAGTATTGACCTCGGGCAAACTAGACCCTTGTTCAGTGCTCCAGGGTTAATCAGAAAGTCTTTTTCAAACATTTGTGTTGGTTTTTGTATTTTTAGATTAAATAAAGGAACCACACAGTCCCTAGTTTTTTCTCATCGTCTTTTCATTTTTCAAACACTAAGCATTCTCTTGAGGATAGTTATTCTTGGACATCTTTTTCGGATTTCTTCTCTCGGCGTTTGGTAAGTTTTTCATCACGTGGGCTAGTTCTTGGACTCATTTAAGGCACTTTCGCTAGTAGATTCTTGTGCACTGTAAAATTCTTGCTGACAATTAAGGCAGCTGGAGTCGTGCAAACATGACCCATCTGTGTAGCATAGAGTTTCATTTTAAGGTTTGTTGCCTTGGGAAGGGAATGTATTTTTATGGTTGTTGGAAAACTGGTACATAATTTACTAAATTTCATAACCCACTCTGATTTCCGTTCCTTTTCCTTGAATCTTTGGTTTCTTTGTTCACATGTTTTTTCAATTAAAGTACTGTTAGTGAATAGTGCTGCTGGAGTGAAGGTAAAGTAGAGCATTCCCATGGGCGTATCTGATCAATATTGAGGTGCACGCTCGTTCAAGTCGAAATGAAACCCTAATTTCATCGAGTATTGTTAAGATCGGGCGTGTCTATGTCTTCACGTTATCTACGCATGACACTTTTCTTCAAGTGCAGCACATTCGTTTTGAACACAAACTGAGCATGAGATCTCCCCGGAATTCATCATGGCGTTACATTCTTTGGAGTCATTCGTAGTGGAACCAATCCATCTCAGAAGCGTCTGATATGAGAACGTTCGGTCATTTCTTTTTCTGACTTCACTTCGGGGTTTTTGCTGCCTCCATTTTGCGCAAGTCGAATGGGTTGCTTCGAGACGATTGCATGACATAAGTTACAGAAGTGGCGTCACCGACCACATGACCGTCTTAACCTTTCTTTCTCTCTATCTCTCTCTCTCTCTCTTTGCGGCTCAGTTTTAGTAGGATGCGATGGTATCTGCACAAAATTGTCGACACTAAAATTGCGGAGACAGTCCATAGACATGCAAAACATCCCGTGCCTCCGTGATCGAACAGGACTGACGTTGTGCTGCCAGAAATTGATCTGGTCTAAAGCTTTCGATGTTTCTATGCAGTAGCGAATTATTGCTTGGCATTGAAAGCTATGGTAGTTATGATAAACGTGTCCATTGCTACACAAATATTTTTCAATCATTTAAACTCTAATCTTGAGAGTACGCGAAGAATTAGATACTTTGCGAAATGATATCCACTGCGAGTTGTTTACTTCTTTCTTGGTGACCATTGCACTCGAAAGTTTCATACCTTTTTTTAGCCCTTCTCTAAGTTTAGAGCACGTTTGAATGCTGAGCAGCAAAAGGCAATTTTTGAATAAAATTTACAAGGTTTCAGTTTAATACAAATTTATAAACAATTGCTGCGATTGAAAATGAAAGTTTGTTGATGGCTGATAGCTGACGAAACATGAAATCTGTTGTGTGCCGGGATCTACGCGCAGAGTTGAAAGCATGAACCCGCTGAAATTTTTTAAAGTAGATACAAAAAAATGTTTTCGATTGCTAGTCCCTTGCAAAGCAAAAATGTATTAGATGCTGATCATTACGCTAAAATGACTCCATGTTTCTTGGGGAATGATATAAATTTCTTAACACTTCCTTAACACTTTGGCCGCGATGTGCGCCATATATGTACACGTACTGTTATTCGTACGGACTAATTTTCGAATCGCAGTCAAAGTGTTAAAGGGCTATGCAATATTAATCTAGAAAGTTTATAGAAACTCAGTAAGCTTTATGATGTTTGAAAGTTTACTTGGCGTAGCACGGTTAACTGATCACCTGGAATTTAACGATCGTTGAACTAGAAACTATATTTTTGTTGTCTTCTAACGGGAACTTCAAGTTCCTCTCGAAAGCAATTCTTTATCGGCACGCTTGAAATAATCACCGTCAAACTGCGATCTATGTAAAATTTTTCAATCGTAAAACAAGTCGTCGCAGTGCTTTGATGATAACGTGGAATTGTATTGGCAAGAAATGTCTCATTGTATGAGTTATTTGGCATTAGATTCAAAATTGTAGTACTGACACGGTAATTCCTTTGATCGACCAGTTCGACCGCCCAGAATGTTTTTTTCTAGTACAGTAAGAACGGAAATCTAAAAAGGTTGCTAAAACCTGACTGACAACTCGAACATTCTGCATCTGCGTACCAACGTTTGTGCCGTGTATATTATTTTGGCTAGGGAATTTAATTATGAAACCGCACTAGTATTAGCACCACTGTCACAATAGTTTTAATTCATTTTTTTATCGCAGCTCAACTAATGGACGATGTTTATGGACACGTAGATTATTCACTAAACACGAGCTCAATGGATTCTATTAATAACAGAGACCCAAGTAGTATCATTTACTATAAGATTGCAATTATTATTCTTGACTAATTTTCTGTTCAAATGACGCATCAATGTTTACCGAATTTCTCATTCGTTGTGCGAACTAATATTTGTCCCAAAGCTGTCGGTCATTTTTCCCGAGAAAGTTCGTTTTCTCACCGTACAGTCATTTAGTCTTCATTTGGCCTTTTCTTGTGAGTAATAATGGGAGCGACCGAGCTCGCCTGCGTCGATCCGCTAGTGAAAACTAGACTGGTCTCTTTTTTCGTCTCTATTAATTCGTCAGTTTGCGTACTTCGACTGAGGAGTAGCTTGTGTTCCCAGCAGTCGTGTTTGATTTTCATCGTTAGACCTTGGCGTTATATGAAACATTTTGACTCATGGAGCTTGCTGAGACGGAACTTCAAACTTTGGTCCCATGTTACTCTAACGTTTCATATCTACAAATGCGTCTGTGTGTAAATTGATATCAAATGTAAAAATATTCAAAATTTCAGTACAAGCCTGACGTTCTTGAAACTATGCTTATAACGTTTTCTACCCTGTAATGTAATACGGAATATTGTCGATTTATTCCTGAAATTCATTGCAAACAATTATCGAGTATATTTACGCTATTGTGAAGGTTTTTTGAATGAAGTTTTAGGTATGTTTTTGAATATGGCTTATATACATAAAGATTCGAAAATATATACTGCAGCGTCAATAAAATGTGCGCAATCTAATCAACAGCTTTCAAAACTCCAACACGAAATTATGTTTCTTCACTTGTGGATTTATAGGACCATCAACACAATTATTCTGAAATCGATTCTCCAGCTCTTCTAAGTATTTTACAAAATTTTGTTCACTTACAAAACAATTCAGTTGTATAGTTGAAACCATACATCTTCACAGTATGTTCAAGTTCACGGTCAAGTGGAATATTTTCCACGCTTATCGTTGTGGGATCATGACTGATATTCTTAAAAAATGAATATAACCCCTCTGCTTTTTCTTGCGGCTGGGTGATGAACTCGCGATACGACTTTGTTCCGTATAAATTTCGTGTCTTATACGAGGAGGTTGAAGCCAAAAAACCCTGTCGAAGGAGGAAGTCCTGCTTTTTCCATCGGAGAACAGATCTGCATGCCGATAGAAGGATTTTTGTGTTGGTACGAATCGAGCATGCGCTCCTTCAGGCGACAGTTAAGAAAAAATACAGGCTAACAACAGGCCGGGGCTAGTAATCGAAAAAGCCGAACTTCTTGCGTATCATTTGAAAGTATACGCGCACGCTCTCTCTCTGTGTGGGTACGCCCTTTACGTATCTTTAGAATTGAAAGTATTGTCTCTTATTGTATCTCAATTTTTCTTTAGACCGAGACTAGGAATGCAATTAAACTAAAATATTTCAGGACCATGGTACGAGAGAAAAAAAATTGGGCATGTAGCGTGTAATGGATTTAAAACTACGTCCGTAAGCATTGTTTATTAGGTTTCTCATTCATAATGGGTCAACTGTTTATTAATTTACTTTTTTATTACTTTATGTATTTATTAAGTTGAACATGTATAATACTTTGTTTTTAAAATTAGATTGGGCTCAAAGTGAACAGCCTACGCTTGGTATCCAAGAAAACTACTTTGTGAGTCACAGAACAGTGAATAATTTCTGATAGTCATTGCAGAGTGGGAAGTTAGGCATATTTGCGCCATGTGGCCGATCAGATAGCATTGGTTGTGAATAATCAGCTCTATGTTATCGTACGGGCAATGCAAATATATTTGCTCTTCTTGTCATCCATCCACTCCTGTATGCACTTGGTCAAGATTGACTTCTTTACACACATTGTGTAAAAATATCAATATTTTTTGTTCGTAATTTACTTTGCTCTGAAAGAAAAGAGAAAATAAAATTTTAGAACTCCGGCTCTTTATTCTGTGCTCAAGGAAACTGCTTAGGTGGAAATGATGGTACATCCTCTAACTTTTCACTTTTTTCTCTCTCATAATCTAACAAATTTTTAGCAAAGATGTGGTTAGTTTTAGAACTCTTCTACGCTTGTTTTTTTTATTAAGTTAGTTCGTACAAATAAAAAGTTAATTTATAAATTTTTTAATCATGAACAATATTCACCGTAACTGATCCATGTTTGTTTTACTTTTTAAAGCTGTGTAACTCGGGTCATCGGTTCGAAATTTTCTTTCACTGTTTTGAATTGATTAATTTTGCTTTAAAATTTCTCATGCGTGCCTATATAGATTTATTTGTAGACATGATTTTAATGGAAATTAGGTAAGTATCTTAAATTTCATATTTTTAAAAACAGTCATTTATTAATCTCTGATTATTTGGAAGATTCGATGGAAGAGATCGTCTTTCAGCGTACTTACAAGTATTTGTTCTCCTAGAGTGCGCTCCTATACACCCACGAAAGAATCCAGAGTACATGTGATAAGAATCTGTTTTGGGTTTTCCTTTTGCAGTTAGGCTTTGTAGTTTCTACAAAAATTTTCAACTCGGGAAGAAAGTGCATAATGTTTGAAACTTTGGCACTGCCTTTATGTAAGTGGCGCTGATGCTGTTTCTGTTTGAGATGAAGTGTCAACAACTGAGTACGCAAACGCCATATTTTTTGTTTCTGTTTGAGATGAAGTGTCAACAACTGAGTACGCAAACGCCATATTTTTTGTTTCTGTTTGAGATGAAGTGTCAACAACTGAGTACGCAAACGCCATTTTTTTGTGTCTGTTTGAGATGAAGTGTCAACAACTGAGTACGCAAACGCCATAATTTTTTGCCTATGGTAGTCAATACAATTATTTTGTTTGCTGTTTCAAGGAGCTCAGGTGTTCGAAAACACAACAGAAACAACTACTCAGTATTAATAGGAACTTTTTAATGCAATAAACGGCCCTCTAAATTTTATCTCCAATACATGCTGCTGATTACTAGAAAGGTCTCTGTTCATTTTCTCAAGTCTCTGACCTTTTATTATGTTGTTATTTTCATAGTTGGTCCGTGTGATGAACGTATTTTGTGTGGCTGTATACGGTGTTCAAACGCAGGCTCAATAGTTAAAAGAATTTTTTTTTGCGGGGTGCCGTGGATTTCTTCCACGTCCCGCATTCCGTTTCGTTGAATTCATATCGCCTAATTTTATATCATTTTGGTGGTTTTAGTGCCCTAATCTACGAATTCAATTGATCTTTTCCAGCCCTAGCCCTTTTTTCAAAACTTCAGTCAATATTAAATTTTTAGATAATGCTTATTTAAAACAAAAATAACCGCTTCTCAGAAAATCTTATACTCTTTTTAATATTTTCACTACTAAATATGCAAATTCTAATTGGATTTTTCAGCTCCTGTTCTTTTTTCAAAGTTCTATTGATTATTTAGAGTTTAAGATTATGTTTAATAATGACCATTGCTTCTCAGTTAATTTCATAATGTCATCGTTCTCTAAAATTGTGGAAACGTCTCTTGACGCGAGTCGTTGACACGGTTAACCTTGTCAAGATGACTGGAAATGTTAGCGTTGCAAACACACGTGACTGTTCAATTGACACGTCTGCTGCCATGTATGGGTTGCTGAATCGAGTCTTCCTGCCATGGTTCCACCACATGGCGGCTCCATGTTCATGTTCCTTGCTACAATGCTCTTAGCTGAAGTTTCACTGTGATTCTTCGGTAAATTTTATTTTTTCAAGTGTTATGAAAAGAACTTAGGTTACTCGCATGCTGAAAAGATGGTTTCTTTACTCGTAAAGGTTTGTGATAGCGCGTACTGCATTTTTTGAAAGCGTAGTACCATTTTTTCCTCTTACTCAGGTTTGAAGTTATAAATAATTTTGAGTTTTCACATGAAATCTTTGCAGTCAATGTTCAATGCCAACTGGCGGACAATTCACTAACAAAAGCTTAAAATATAACTGGATTGTTGGCAGGATTTATTGTTAGGGTAATTTTAGCCTTAGCAGTTTTGCTGAGTAGCTGCTGATATTTACTGTTGAAGGTTACCTTATTTATTCAGTTATTTGTAGAGATGAGTGATCGGTTATGAAATGCTTACTCTTAGCTTTAAGTGATACTAAGGGTTAAAAGAGATAATATCAATGAATATAACCTTGACTCCTTTATTTCGATACCTCAGTGCTTTTCATGCTTTCAATCTTGTGAAGCCAAATTAAACCATAATATTGGAATCATTATTTTGGAATACTGCATGCGTTAATTTTTGATGCGCGAGTATAGTGATTTGTTGGAGGTTATGAATTTTGTTCGGTAGAGCATTGCAGACTTGAATGAAATTTTAGCATTCACAGCATGCGTATAAGTTATGCTTGTGGAAATCATCGTCTTGTGGTAGAAAGAAATGTAACTTCATTAGTTTAAACACTTAAGGCTTGCATTCTGGTACTACTTTCATTATGCTAAATTTAAAGTAAATACATAATGTGAAGTCATTGAAAATGCGTTGCTTTAAAAACACAAAATAAAGAAACCCAAAAATTGTGTTACAATATTTCTATAAGTTTTGTTGCGTGGTGAGTTTCATTAATGTCGATTATGAACACAAACTGGGAATTAGATGCGCTCAATTGCGTGACGTTTTGATGGCTTAGTTGTAGGTTCAGAATTCCTAAGAATACAGGCAAGGGTTTCCGTGAGTGATGCTTTAAAGTAACTTTAGCTTTCATCATTGCGTGAGTGTAACAATTTTTTGTTGTAAAAGCTAAATTCTAATCACGAAAGATTTCTTTTCTTCTGACTGATTCATGATCGCTTATATCGAGGGAATTTTTAGACTGAAACTTGTTTATTCCCTCTCTTGAGCAAGTCAGTTGCTTTATATCGACCACATCTGGCTTCTTGGTGCGTGCGCTGTTGTATAAATAACAGTTTATTGTTTGACTAATAACTGAGAGTAGCGTCTCGTGTAGTAAGATGGCTTGAAAACATCATTCTTTATGATGTCATCATTGGAAGACACTGGAAACATGCGTTAATAGAAATAGTTGAAACTCAATTACTGAGAATTGATCTTCTGTAAGGTTCACTTGAAATCAAGCTCCTTAAAGAGTCTTTGGAGTTCAAACTAAAATTCATGTTTTCTAGTATGTATAAAGCATTTGTACTTTGCCACGTGAATTTGTTGGTCAGGATGCATTCACAAACAGCTAGTTATGAATTTTTGCTCTTCGGTCGCTTTTTTCTGTCTCAATTTTTACGCCAGATTAACAGTTTGCTAGAGCTCAATTCGAATTTTAACTAAACTGCATTCATGAACTTTTATTGGAGAAATAAAATGAAGCATTTTGAGGCTGGCTTGTAGTATCAATGAAAAATGCTTATAACTTTTATACTCGGTTCATATTTTTGTATGCTTGAAACAGACTATTGACTGCTAGTATGTACTGCGAATTTTTTTCTTAAAATCCTGCTTCTATTGAACCATATTTTCAGTCACTAGTCGTTCTGTAGTTTCTGATCTTGATACCTTACTGCAAAATCTGTTTTGACACTCAGAGATGATATGAGTCTCATGTGTGCTCTCTACAGCCAGTGAAACTAAGTTTAAGGTCCCCGCAGGGTTCAAATCAGACTTCACAGCTTGAAGCTTATTTTTCAGCCCAGGAGACTGGTCATTCTAGCGTGAAGCCTGCAGGCTTGGAATGCCCGGTCGGTCAGTGCCTCCGAACTCAGCAGTCCGACACCTTTTTACCGCAGTAATTCTTTGCAGGAAATGCCTTGCTAGCAAATGAAATTTCGGGTTCAACTTAATGCGAAGTTGCAAAGTTATTGCACGTATGGGCGTTGAAACATCAGGTGATAAATTACCTAGAAACTGGATAGTGATTCATTTCAGATTGGAGTTCAAATCGGAAATTTGAATGATGTTTTGAGGTTTTGAGGCTACATTAAATATGAAGTACGCTAAGATAGACTTCGAAACCAATTCTTAAGGAACTTTCCACAGGAATATGATGTCGTTTCGTTGATGGCACCCGAAGTAAATTGACTTTATTGTTGTAGTAATAATCGTAACAAAAGTCATTGGAGATGGTTTGCAGCATCTTTAAATTTTATAATGGTTCCACCATGCGATTGACAGGTGCTGTCCCTGATGTGCCTTGAGGTCTTTAGATTAGAATATATTTTAATCACTGTGAAAACTTACTGTATCATAAATTAGGTTTACTCATGTGTTTTTCTATATGATATTGAGGTTTCATAATTGAGTTGCTACTGCGACCCAGATCTTCATTGTGGTACTCAATTTTTTTAAATGCTTAAGCTGTGTGTGACTCAATCACAAACATTTATGAAATTCATAGAGTTCAGAAAAATACATTTTCATTTTACTTTTCATGTATAAATACAGTCGAGCTACAACAATGTTTGTACAGACGTAAGCGAATATTTTTGGCTGGGCATCAAAGGTTGACGTTTCATTATTAAAACATATTTTCATTTTTGTTGTGTTCGTTTTGAGGTAGAAATATAAGCTGTTAAATTTTATTGTGTCTTCACCACATCCTAACCAAATTACACGCGCTATGTTTTCTTCCGTGTAGATTTTTTCATTATATTTTTTCATAGTATTTTTCAGACTGGTATTCTGTAGAAAATTTTCAACAGGATCTGATGAATATGTGGACATTATTTATATTTCTGTCACTTTAATGTGTTTCATTGTTTCATACTATTTTATTCTTGGGGTACTAAAGTTTTTTTTCCGGTGTTACTGTGTCTTGAGTATGAATTCTTTATTGGTATTTTATTATTGCATTTGTTGTACTCTATTTCTATATTTTCGTTGGATATTTGGTCTCGTGAGTTATTCTAAATCCTTTGTTCGTGAGATATCCTTTGTGTTCACTGTGTCTGCAGCGCTGAAATGGTTGTCGAGGATTTTTTTAGTTGAAAGCTACAAAAATTCCATAAAGAAATCCATTTGTATTTCCTGCGAGTTTCGCCCATTAGCGCCCTGTAGTGTCATTACGAGTCTTTGTCCTGAAGATCGCCAGTATAGATTTCGTCTTGTGGAAAGACTAGCAAGGACTACTCCATCTATTCTCACCTCGTGCCCATTGTATTATCTCTAAAACTACTCCCGAGAAGGGCAGGCTGTTGTAATTTTTCCCATCGTACGTCGACAACTCAGCACTTTTCGAGGACACGTAGGATTTGTTTTAAAACCTTACATTTCGTACGCACGTGTGGTCTTGTCAGGGTGAGTATGTCGACAGAACCTGTCCTTAGCGGTGTTCCAATGAAATGTTTGGCCTTTCGCAAAAAGTCTGAGTTGCCTGCGACTTTTACTGCAGCACTGTCTCTCCTGAAAGGTACGCTGAAGGGGATCGCACCACAGCTAGTCTTGGGGTCTTTTGACTCCTTGGGGGTATGTGGGATTGCTGAGTACTCCTACTGAGGTGTCCTGACAGTGGCTGTCCTCGTCAGTTTCCCTTGAGGGATTGACGATCCCCAGTGCAGGCATTAGCTACTCACCACAGAATTGACCCGAGGCTGTTGCCAATTTAATTTTGAAATTAGGTAATCTTCCTTATTGACATGTGCATATTTCTGTAGCAGGAAGGTTGGCGTTCAGTACAACCGGTCTTCCGAATAGGAGTTTTCGATTCTTTATATGCGCTTTGACTCGTTTGTAGATGGATAAGTTCTAGAACATAATAATGATAATGATGCTGAAAAAGTGATACCCAAAAGTCAGAAGGTTTTTCAGTTTAGTTATTTTTTTCTCTTTTTGACGGATCAGGCTGAAGTGTCGTTGCGGTGGCGTCTTGCTCACGGATAACAGCTTGGTTCCTGTTTTATTATTTTACCATTTTTAAGAAGGAAAATGATCACCATGGGTTAAAGCAACCTCTGCGTTATTGAAGTAATCCCAGCAGCACCTACATCACGTTTGACGGGACTATAATCAAACGTGAATGAAGATTGGGGAAAAAATAAAACGAAGATGAAATAATAAAACTCGGTGCCGCCGCCAAGAATTTACCACGTTTTTCTCTCTGTCTGACGTTTGCATGACTCCATCTCCTCTGTTGAAAAAGCTTTCCATTTGCTGAGACTGAAGAAAAAAGTGTCTCTCTAACTGTGAAGTCCCGCGTTAACATCTTCTCATTCATTCTTCTCCGCTGTTGCTCAACATCAAGTGAGAAATGTAGAGGTCATTGCGTTCTGTTTGATTGTTTTTAATCTGGTCTTTCATCTTTCATTTTTTAAAATTGTACTTCGTTGTAAAATGAATTTTGATAGAATTATATGCGATATCATTCTTATTATTGGCTTGTACTAACGTAGTTGTATGTTTCTCTACACCTGGTAAATTTTTGAATTAAAAAGTTGTTCTGCTCACATCACCTTGTGCTTCAGGAGATGAAGGTACACTTGCGTTTGAGCGTGAAGACGGGTTTATAAATCCTGAAACAAAAGCCAGTTACAAAGAGAAGATTCTTGAGCCCAATTTTCGTGTTATTTTTGTCTTCAGTTGTTAGTCGGGGTTTCCCAATGTTTCGTTAGCTTTCAAGTTCATCAGATACTTCATTTCACAAACTAACATTACCCAACATTAAGAACAAGTGTTCCTGTAGTAGGCAAAGTCTTGCACATCTTGCTAGGACAAAAACTTCGTTAGATAATTACATTTAATTGACTGCTTAACACGTTAACCGCCATGCCTGATATCAGAGATTTGTCACTACCGCCACGACTTTACCATTTTACGACTTTATCATTTAACCTTCCGTAAATATTTTAAATTAATTTTTGAAAATAATTATTAAAAATTTGGAAATGTACCACCGGTGGTACATGCGGCGGTAAGTGAAATCCTCATATGTACCACCGGTGGTACATGTGGCGGTTAACGTGTTAACGGACTAAATTACGGAAGATAACTGATAATTTACGTTCCGCTTTTTGCTCTAGTATAAATTAAGCTCTGTTAATAAAAATGATATTAAGCTCACGTCTATTCAACGACCTTCTTTTCCTCTTTCATTTTGTACATGACCTCGAACTTTGCAACGTTATGTTGAAGTCGTTGTCAGGATCAAGCCATTGTAGAACATTTATAAAAAGTTTAAAGAACATACAGCACTGCTCGTCGATGTCGGGAAGCAAATTTCGTTCTTCGTCACTAGCAGCTGGTGTAAGTGGTTAGTAAGTATAGCAAGTAAATGCTGTCCTTCTATTATTGTGTCGAGTAATTTAGTTTATTTTGAACTTTACAAGTTCTGTCATGCAGATGTTTAGTAGGAGCAGATTCTCAGTCATCTCGCTTTGGTGAGATAATTACACCTAGGGAGAGCTTGTACAGGGTGCGGCAACATAACTTCCTTTTTTGAAAGGAATTTCCTTTGAAAAAAGGAAATTATGTTGCCGCACCCTGTACTATCAAATAAGCTACCGTTCCTCGGACGTTCTTGACCGTTATAAGGTCCGTCCTTCACCTCCTCCGCTAACGGGTCAACATGTCTGCATGGCTAAGATTAAGACCATTCCCTGTATTGTCCCATTGACGTGTAAGTCAACTAGAATAGAATAAGAATAGAATGAGGCTATAGGAATGAACCTTCTGGCCCATTCTTGGGTCGAATAATTACTTCGATAAGTATTCGGTTGTTTACCCAAGTCCCATGCCGTATTTCTAGCCGCGTCAACCATGTCGGCAGCAGGATTCGAACCCGGGTCTTTCCGCTCGCAAGCAGATTCGCTCACCAGTCGACCAAGCTGGTGATGCTATTATATTACCAACTATTTGTTGGTAGTTATTAAATTAGTGATGTTTGAAGTCCTTATCCCTCTCCCAACCTGTGTGTCGGACGCTGGCGCCATCTGAGACCCTCCATAGTCCTTAGTCGTATTTTTGATATTTATTTTTCTCTTTCCCCAAGCCAATTAATTGTTTTCATTTAAAATATAACAATTGCATACTCATATCTGGTATCTATAAATTGAGTGTGCTGTTTGATCCTTCGTTATCGCAATCGGCTTCATGGGAGACATCTTCGTTTTCCATTCAATAAAAACTGCTTGTAGTTTGGCACTCTACTGTCATTACATATGTGAACTTCATTATAACAAATTAATCTATTACTACACAACCACCTTGAACACGCAATGAGTTTCTCTTTTATTGCATTAATAATCAATGAACTAACCATCTGCCCAAGCATTGAATGAAGCAGCAGGTCATCATCGCTTTTTTTCAAAGTTCCCTCAGGCTATTATTTCAGTATCAGAGTTTTTCATTCTCACACCTTCGCTCTCGCCATTCATATTCAAGCCCCTTAAAAGAGAATGTCTCATTTCTTCTTCATGACTTTTTTGCCTAGTTTCATTTCTCTCTTTTAAAATCTGGCATCTTTCATTCCCGCATTTGTCCTGGATTTTCCCTGTTGATTTTGAACTTTTAGGTTCTTAACAGGTTTACTCCGAAGTGGTACGTATGTGGACCACTTAGGTTAGATTCTGTAATTTTTTCAGATCCTTCTAGTGACTATTCGTACAACGTGAAGATTTACACCAGTCAGGCAATCGGAGGCAACGTGTTAATAAATCTTTGTACTTGTTCACTTTTAAGTCTGTCTTCGGTCCTTCCTATTGGCTCGTCTCACTTCCGCCACAGCAAAGGCAGGCTTGCCGATGGCTGAGCGGTGTCGCTTCAGTGTACTTTCGATCTCTAGGATGAAAGTAGCATTCGTCCTTTTCGTGGGCCGGCCGGCTAAACAGCCTGTCTGGTGAAAGGTGTACGTACGTTCTAAGAAAAATATTCTGCAAGAATAGCATTCAACGCGAAGCGAAATCAATTTTCAGTGGAACTCGAAGGGGAATTTTAGCTAGAGCTTAGAGGAAGAATCTTGTTTTTAAGAATCTTCTCGTGCACAAATCAGGTTAATGTCCCATGGATTATATTTTATTGTTTCACTTTTGAATTGCCTAAACAAAATTGTTTCGTTTTAGCAACATATGAAATAGTGTAATTTCATGATTGTTTTTTCTTATGCTCTTTGTAGTTAATTACTTGACCAGTAATTTCTTATTGTTTCTTTCAAAGTATAACACTAACTTTAACTTTTTTCACTTGAAGGTTTTGAGTTGTGTTGGAAGACTCGTGTAACAAAATTCTTAGATTACACAGTACTTACCGTGTATTCATTACCGGTTGTACATAATACAATAAATAAGTTACTAACCACCTTGCCCCTTTAGAAATTTCTGGACGTAGCTTGAATACAGAAGGTTCATCCGTCGTGTAGTTTCAAGTAAGGAAGTCACGCGTGTGCTACGAGCTTCTCTTACCGTGCTTCATTCCAGAGCTAACTTGGCAGAACCGTATCTTATCCATTACTTTTGAGTCCAACCTTTAGTATCGCTTGTTACAATCATGGTGTATTACCTTTTTCTACGATAATTCTACCTATATGAATTCAAAAGTTGGGCACTGTATGATAATTCTATAGAAATTCAAAATTCGGGTAGTGTACGCGAATTCTATATTGATTTAAAATTCAGGTACTGAACGATGATTTTATATAAATTCAAAATTTAGGCACTGCATTGCTAATTTTAGAATCTGAGATTGAAGCACGACGCTTGCGGGAATCCACTCAAGAGAAAGCTGCACGAGCGAGTCTGCGCCGTCGTTGAGGAGTCTGCTTGCTACCCTGCTTGCTACCCTGCTTGCTACCCTGCTTGCTACCCTGCTTGCTACCCTGCTTGCTACCCGGCGTTTCACAGATAGAAGCATGGTAGAAAAGTTAGTTTGGAGCTATATTTTTTATTGTAATGTCCCATGATGAATACATTCGGCACAAAAGACAGTTTCAAGAATGTTCATCGTGAAATAGGTGAGAAAAATAGTGTCAATTAGTTGCTGAATTTGAAATATTCATTTATTTTACCACTGTATTGCAGGCTCATGGTATGCGAAATTCCCGAAGCAAAAAGGGTGCATTAACCTAAAAGTCAATGCTTTTTCTATTTCATTTTTAATGCTGACGAAAGCAAGAATTTCTGGCTAATCCAATACAAAACGAACAATTGAAGAAAACTGACAACTGAAGCGAAGAAAAGCTCTAAAAAAATCACTTGTGAAGTATGAAAACTATTCTGAGAGGTTTAATATGTATACATTTCTGAGACTTGGAAATGCATTGAAAAAATCTTCGAGTAGTGTGAAGAAATCGGTTAACAGACGTCAGCAGAACGCTATTTTCTTCGTCATCTCGTTAGAAAAACAAGTTTTTTTTACAATTGTGCACCAAAGATGCCTGATGTGGAAGATATTTAGGTGGGAGAATCATATTGTATAAACCGCACAGCTTGAATAGAATAAAATAAGGCAATAGAAAAGAGCCGTTTGTCCCATTTTTGGGTTGATACCCAAATCCCATACTGTCGAAAGTGAGGGCATTAATCAATTTCCATCTGCGAGTGGAGCTTGTGCTTGTGGAGTGGAGCTAGTATATACATCTACTAACGCTATTTATTATTTAGAAATGCGATAAGGCGTCTAGGTCGGTAAATCCTGAGCTTCAATGAACTTCAGATCGTCATCTTCTCTACAGACTGTCATTCAAGGGCCGCCATCTGCATAGCGCCTTCCTATAAGGAATGAGAAGCCGGCGACTACCGAGTAACTCGCTTAACTCACACAAAGCAGTTCTTCAACTTTTTATGCCTGCAGTTTTTTCTCTCAAGTAATTTCATTCATGCAATCCAGCTTTTATCAATAATAGGCTGCAATTGAAGAGTTTTTATGATCAAAAGTTTTTAGTACGAATACTTTCATCTTTGGAGCAATTTGTTTGGAGTTTTCAATAATAAATTCATTTATGCCCTAGATGTTTTTATGTTAGAATAACGTATAGTTTTAATTTTAGTTCTATTAAGAGTTAACTACCGTGCACGATATCACTTGGATATGTATATTGATGATGCTTCTCCTCGTCAGCGTATACTCAAAATTAACTCTTAGTACTCACCACAAAATTAGCAACACTTGTTGCAAGAGGCTGTTGTGGTTTTAGTTTTGTACACAATTAGAGAGGCTAAATCTTTTCTTTTCCTCTTCTCTGTCGCTCTCGTAAGGGTGTCCAGAGCACCGTGCAACCGACTTCTTGCACGAGTGCCTTCGTTTTCTGTTCGTTCTTCTACTTATCTAATCTTAGTCTTCTAGAAATGTTTTGGTATATTTATTGCCTGCGTGGCGGGCCGTGACAGCCGAAATCCTAAAATTTTTCCCTCATTTAGTGCCACTTCCATCATATCTTCACAAAGTTTCACTGTAAAAACCTTTCTAAATTAGCGGCAACACTGGTTAAACGCTCAATATATGTAACATGACGATAACTACCTTTCATTATTCAATTTGAAATTGACATTGCATGTCGGAAGAGTGTCTACACATATCATGACGCGTTCCTCATGCCCCTTCATAATCCTTGTATCGCATAAAGTTACGAGCTTGCTCGAGTGCACGCCGTGCAAGCATATCGCAGGTCGTGAGAAGTCGCTCAGAACGGCTTCAGTGACCAGGAAAGGTGACTAGCGCTGGTCCTGAGAAAAAGAAAAAGAAAGAGACAAAGAAGGGAGGGGGGTATCTACAGTTCCCGTTATTGGTTGGGTTTCCGATTCATCAATCATAGTTTATTTATGAGTTTATTTATTTATTTTTAAGTTCAATGAATCTGCTAGATTTCCTAATCGGTTTTGTAACTCTTTTCTTTACGGGGGTTTTTTATCGATTTATTACTTCATTTACGTTTTCATCCCCTGCGAGTGAAATCCATGTTCTATTCAATACCCATTCTTTCAAGCAGTTTTTTATTTTTCCCCTCTACCCAATTACATGTGTTCGCTGTTCTCTTCTTTCTACTGCTAGGGTCATAATTTCTATTCTATTCTTTGGTCCTTCAAAATAAATTTTTCGAATCAAGCGTTTCTTCACTTTTTTGATGAGTTTCTTTTCCTCAAAATTTGGTTACTCCTCTTTTCTGCTGTTGCCGCTCTATTTCCCATACAACGAACGTATGTGTATTGCTGAGAGAGGGTAAACCTGATAAACCAATCTCACTCCTTCAGATCGTGTTAGTAAACATCCAACTGCGTTTCACAGCACAGCGGAAACTTAACCGATCTGTGTCAGCACAGTTGAGCAGTACAAGCCGATGTGGAGCACCAACAATTCAAAGCGAAAGCGCACTACTGACTTCAATAAGACTTGTAGTCTGGAGCGTTGTGTACTACTTACACAAATTGTATTCATTTTATGTTTTGAAGAGCAAAAGTGTAAGATTGACGAGGGATTTTTATGTATTGTACAAACGAATACAGCCTGAGGAATAAAGACTGCAGGTCTAAGAGTCGTTGATTAACGAGTCGGTAGGTAATTTTATAAATCTCTTGTCTGACTTCAACGTCAGAGTACCTTGCGTACTAACAGCTTGTTGTGCATAATACTTTAATTATAGCGCGCTGCCTTAGGAGTATATTTGAATGTTTTTGCCCTGTTGTGCAGTACATTTATTTCAAGTTTAATAGTATGTACGATTCTATTTTATGTTTGAATAGATACCAATTTCGGAATGCAGCCGAATTGTGAGAAAGCTACAGCAATACTTGCTTGAAAACTGATGAATTTTGCTGATATTCTTGTTATTTTTTACATTGAATGACATCTTGATTGTTCAGTGGATACAGAAGTACAATAAACATAGAAACCAAAACAATGCAATATTTGTTGACAGAAGTTATCTTATGCAAATCCGTTCACTTTGTAATTTCAATTCTGTTGTTTTTTTTACGATGTCCGAGTTATATTTAAAAATTATTACATTTCCTGCCAAAATAAGAAGTATCGACTCTTTTCCTCATGTGGCCTCACGGACTACTGCGGAGTAAAATTCAAATTGGATTTTTATCAGTAAACCATCCAGTTCTTCTATAGCTTAAGAATAATTTCTTTTAATGAAGCAGTAATATTTACCGCTCATAACCTACTGCCCCAGTCTAATACCTTCTCATTGTTCGCTTGAATTATCGCTTGTTTCCGTAAACTTCCGCAGATTATGAAATCGACGCAACTCACCATTACTTCAATAACAAAGAGTGTCGGCAACCACATGAATGGGTCGATAGGCTTCGTAACATAAGAACAAAAACAGTACATTGCCTATCTCAGGAGTTGAAAGTTCTAGAGGCAGCTGATCGGGTAATATTATTTATCTTATTGTTGAATAAACTGCGTCTTAATGCTCTGAACTTCTATTTTTGTAGGGTAAATAGCGTAAGTTTAAGTGCGCTTTATTTTTATTTGCCAAATTTCTGTTTGCCGCATCGTCAATTTGTTGGTACTAAGATCATTTTCATTGACGAATTCTTCCTATATTCACAGAGACGTACTTGACAAGAAATTCAAAGTACTTTACTCACTCAAATTTATACAGGATTATGTTCGACCTAATTCACCGTACAATATTTCAAATTAAACATCGGAGTATCCCCGAGTCTCACGAAAAAAGAATGAACTTGTGATGTCACTGTAATGACCAAACAAACATTGTGGTTCAATGGACGTAGTTCATTTAATACTAGACCTATATGGAGAACAGGTGCAGTGACCTTTTGTTATGCTGCCGTGGACAGCGAAAGTGAACGCATCTCAGACGGCCTGCGTCATGCGTTGAAATTTTCCACGACCTCATAAAATGAGTAAAAAATACTCAAAACAGCGCTCCAGGTAAGATCTTGGATAATGGTACGTGAAACTCACAGGACTTCGAGGTTAGGTGCCGTATGGTGTTCCCGTGATTGCACTGTCTTCCAGATGGTCTTGTGTTTTATGTTAAATATATTCTCTATGGTTTTAGTATTTGTAAGTTAAGGCATCGTATCTTGTTGCAATAAGTGCCGTACTTTTTCTTTGTGTTTCTGCCAGTTATTTACTGTTTTAAAGGAGGACAGGTGGAAGGTGTCAGATGTTTCTAAAAAAAAGTATTTTTTGAGTCTGATTTTCGAAATTAAGTATATTGCATTTATTCGTGTCTCAAAATTGACCCTTGGTGTCATTTTTGCTTCACCTGATCATGTGTGATACCAAAATATAATTTAAATATGTATTTAGAATATTCCAACGACAGCGAATGTCATAGTTTCTTTGAAAACGACTCATGCGTTTAAACTCGCATAAGCTGGAACAACCATATTTTTGCATCAATATTGATTACCATTTTACGAGCAGACCCATGGATGGAGTTTCCTAAAACAGACGAGCCTTGTTTCTACACACCATCTGGTATATTGTGAAAAAGAAAAATATATCCCAAATTTCGAAAACTAGTGATGCGAATCCTTTGCGAATGACTAATAAGTATGAATGACCGACCATCTGTTCGTATTCCTATGGTAGGTGTAATTTCTGCGAGCCTTTGTCCCGTTTCTCTCTGAAACGCGTTTCCACGCATGTTTTGCTGAACACGAAAATTACGTTGTTCATCTAATTTTCTTTAAAAACAACTTGAGAGTGTTTTATTAAGGCTATAAGAATTCCTTTTTTCTCTTTCTTATGTCATTTGAAGCTTATTCTACTTCCAAATGCAGCGCCGTCGTAAATTTCTGATGAGCATTAAAAAAATTGTTTGTTTCATTAGGTTGCTTTAACCCTCATGTGATCGGGTCGGCGAGACTCGTTTTCGTTTTCACTGCTAACATTTTTGCTTTTTATACCAACAATTGAGATGAAAGAAACATTGGTTGTGTATTTTAGCATAAAAGTGTTTGATTGTGAGGCATTAAAAAACAAAATGCAACGGGTCCACCAGACAAACATTTTTTCTCTACTTACAGCTACTTTTTCTCTCGTTTCAATACACACGAGTATCTAATGGCATCAGTGCTCATTACACCTGTGTACTCGTTCAAGATAAAATTTTCCCAAGGTTTTATGATTTTTTGAGAATTTAAAAACTAAAAACATCAAAATATGTGAGGTGTTCATTGAAACTCTTCTAATCCCGTAAATTGATTTGATGTTTCCTGGGTTATTTCTTCTGATCTTTACACAGTCCAAGCCTGCGTCGATTATTTTCTGTTCTTCCATCCTTCACCTTACATTGGGGGGAAACAAATTCACCTTTTCAGCTTTTTGAAGTTTATGTGTCCTACTGGCTATTTGCTACCGCAGAGCATATTCTGATTCAAAGTTTAGTTTTTTATTTAGTTTAGTAATTAGTAACCTAACCTTATCTGAACCTTCTTCGAAAGCTTTATCAGTACGGCCAAGACCCACACCTGGGTATCTTTACTGCAGTTCCAGCTGGTATCGTATGAACTTACATCAAAATTATTGGAACCCTGAACAAACGTATTTTCTTAACTAACCCTAGGATATTCTAATAGATGCATCTTGGCGTATATTGGAATGCCGAGTAGAAGTTTTGAGCCATGAATCAATGAGTTCTTATGGAAAGTGAGTGGAGAAATATTTTATTACGGATGAATTCATTGAAATAGTGATCAATTAGAAGCCTTCAATCATTGAAATAACCCAATTTTCTTATTCAGTTACGGTCAATAACTGTCTAGAAGAAGGTTTTATTTAAAATTCCCCTAATCTTGTGTTATACATCATGGATTCTTCATTATCTACACATGAAATCAGCAAAATTTGGGATAGACAATGAAAGAAATTTCCACAGGATTTATACCGTCAATTATTCTCAAATTCGTAATTAGTGAAATTACAATGTGAAAGTGCTTCGAATGATAGGTTCTAGTTCTTGATCCCTAAGAGTTTATTCAAAGAATGATGGGCGAGCTCTTTGTGTACACGGCCTTTGAAATTGCAAGTTCAATACACATTTACTGAGGCTTAAATGCACACCATTGTGGATGTGCATGACTGCGTTGTATGAATTTCTAATGATGATGCAAACTCATTCCTGGTGTGCCGTTTTGCATAGCATAACGTATATTAATTGTTATAAAGCTCGTTTTACTTGAATGTTTTATTGATGGTGGTGGAACATATCGGCTAGTTATTTTCATTCTCGAACCAGTTGTGCGTAAAACTTCCGAACTTTTAGGACTGGTACTTCGAGCTGGATTTAACGAGTCAATTAATTGTGTTGTATTTATAGGGACCATATATTAAAACGCGACTGTTTTAGACTCGAATATTATTTCAATAAGGATAAATTTTGACTTTTGATTTTTGTTGTACTCGGTCAATGAATATAAATTGTTTCGATTGTTTGACTAAATACTATTTACATAGATATTTGAACCATTTGATTAGGCATCCGATGTCGGAATGCGGTCATTAGGAATTAAATCTTATGGGAAGTGAGTGATTTGCTTCTTTGAGCAATGTTCAATAACATGGGGGGAATTTTGTCTTTCAACCGGCCCTTCAATGTTCTTTTCTAACAGCAAAGCTCAAAAGTTTTGTACGTATCTCATGCGTTATTTAATTATTATTCGTATTTTCCTAGCTACCCTAAGACTCTCAACTGACTACCCATCCTCCACATTACACTAGATGCCCTGCAAACAAAACCAGCCTCGCCAGAATAAGCACACTGAACAAACTCGCATGATCGTCAGTAGGTCAGAGGGTGTACGATGCGACCCACCACCTCTCGCTGCCGCTCTCTCCAAATTCCCGACCACCTTCCTGGGTCGCGTTGAGCAGGCACCCACACTTGGGCAGTACTTGGCCGCGGAAAGGGAGACTGTTTTCATTTTGGTTGGGCAGAAGACGGAATGTTCACTCAAACACGAGGAAGATGAAATGATGCCTGATTAAATGCGCACGTGATTGAAATATCTATGTATAATGATGATATCAGGCACATGCCTGATTGATGCCTTTGTGTTAGACTACATGGGACTTAAATAGCAACCCAAGAATGGATTAAACGGCTCGTCCCTGTTGCTATATACTGCTTTATCTATTTGTAAAATGTACTACCATTTCACAAAGATGAATATCTATATTAGTAGCAGTTCATTATCGCAATATTATTTAACGCAAGGAAAAGAAAAGGGCCACCTCCTATAACCTTATAAAGAGTGATTGGAAACATAAGCGTTTTCTGGAAATTCAGGTTCTTAAGAAATTCGAAAAAGTATGTTTAGTTCATGCGGATAAGAGTTGCCGTTGTTGTAAGATGCGATTTGTTGTTACGAAGAATGTAATTCTTATGAATAAATAAGCGTAGCGCATTCACGTTGTTCGATTCATCTAGAACTGTTTATTTTGAGACCAACTACATCAATTTAGAATAGTTTTTCTTGCGCGCGAAGAAATCCTACAGTGCGACCGATGATTTTGCTTCAGTAAGATTATTATTCACTAGTAACTGCCTTCTCTTTCGATGAAAGTTACTCGTCTCGAAAACTGAAGAACTTTGAAAGTTTACTTTTATTTAATACACTAGTTGACCCACACGGGAATAAAATTCTTTTTTACTGAATTTTTTGTTTGATTTGCCAGTGGACGCAGGCTTTGCGAAGGAGTTTCCACATTGAAGGATGTACCTTTGATATCCACAATACAATGCTTACAACACATGTATACCCTACCAAATTTTCTCATCCAAATCCTGAAGATCGTGAGAGAGAAACGGACCAATCAAAAAAGCAAGCATGCAAACGACAAACTGTATTATTATTTAGTGGGATTTTCCGTCTTGTCGATGGAGGGGTTACGTTGCGTCACATGTTACCTCTCGCCAGAAAATCAATGACCTGTAAGTTCCCAGGGGTGTCCCTAGCGACCCACGATAGCTTCAGCACTCTTTGCAAAAATTTGTCATGAGTTTTTCTGATTTGATTTCCTGTTTTTCTTTCCTCTTTACTGACTTACAGAGAAATAACTGTTGTATCGTGCATGCGATCTCATGCTCGAGGATTTTTGATGTGGTTTCTGTATAATTAAATTTTTGTCATCACAAATATCTCACGCTAAATGGTTGCAACACTCATGAAGAGACTGGAAGAGTTAAACTTCAAATTTAGTCTATGGAAATAGAAAGGCACGTTGAGTTTGTTCAGTTACCTTCACTCTTATCCACTCACGATATTCATTCCCCTGTCTTTTACTCTACTGCAAACTTCCCATGACCTACACTTCAGAACTTTTCATTCGTGAAGATATCCTCGTCGTGAATAATGAAAAAATTAAAATATTCGCTACAAATGGTGATCGATCGCATGTGATGGGGCTAGTTTTCAAGTTTCAAGTAATGTGAAAACTGTACGCGAGGAAAAACAGGATAACGTCCACTGATTTTCATGTCTTTGTTGTAGTTTTAATTTTTAGTGTCTCGTATGAAAAACGCAGTAGGAGTGATACGAGTGACATTAGTCTTTGTAGTGTCTTCAAGAACCAGCGCTGTTGTCTTCGAGTACCTGCATATTGCCTGTTCAACTCACATCTAGTATACAGTATTGGCTTTGAAAGCAATTGAATTCTAACTCACCGTATGCAAATGAAATTCGATATCAGTCATTCAAACTTTTCGTAGCATGATAACGTGAAAAACAAAATTATCATTAAATGAACTTCTTGTTTCCTAATATTGCTTATTCTGTTCCACTATAATATGTACAGAGATTTTTCAGTTTAATCAGATATGTCTGACGTAGATAATTGATGTTGATCAGCTAATAAGCTCGTCTGTTTGTTAACCTGTCTGCTAATTAACCTGTCTCTTCGCACTAATCAACCTATCGGTGAAAATTGAAGTTGATACTTAAGTAGGTAGGTATTATAACCTTTCCGTTTCTTCATGGGCTGCTGTGGGAGCTATACGAGTACATGGTCATTTGCTTATGCAAGTAACTAACATGAACTGTTTGGTATTAAGTTTTTTTTTGTTTCCTATGACCATGCATGAATTCAGTGGAAGTTTGTTTTTAAAAATGACTCAAATATTTTACTAACGTTAGCTATGTTCAAGAAATAGTGATGGTATGTACTAGTATTACCGAGAGACATAGCTCGTGTCATAGCGATACGAAGGGAATTTTAGCTATTCTAAATTAAATGATTTTTGGACTCGTCCCAAGGTGTTACTTTCTTTCGTTAATTTCGTGCGAATTGAATGATGAACGGCGAATGATCTGCTGTGGACGCTGTAGTTTTGTTCTCTTGCTATTTTAAACAAACGGACAGCGGATTACTAAGAAGAGTTTCACTCAGATGTTAGTCACACGGTTCTCAACCAGGGCGTCACGAGTGAGTCATTTGGAAGGTATGGCTTCATTTCGGTATAAAAGTACACTCGAAATTCCAAGCTAAGATTTCCTTAACACGTTCACTCCGAATTGGTACGTATGTGGACCACTTGGGCTAGTTTCTGTAATTTTTTGAGATCCTTCTAGTGACTATGCGTACAAAGTGAAGATTTACACCAGCCAGGCAATCAGAGGCAACGTGTTAAAATCTTAACATTTTTATCTCAATATTACGTTTTCTCTCTGATAACTCGTACAGATTTCCATATTGAGAATTTTATATATCTCTCTCTATTGATCATTGAATTCCCTTGCTTTGTTTCTTAATGAAAGAAATAATGATCATCACTTGCTTATACAGTAGAATTCCTTTAAATTGGCTCTCGTTGGCCAAGCTTTATATATTTATTCATTATTTTTTCTTTTTTAACTGCTTTAAGCAATTGATATTGTTTTCCTTCTATGTCTAGCGTGTCTATGAATTGTTTGTGGTTACTTGGGTGATATTAACCGGCAAATGCTAAGTCCCATGGGTGCTGGTTAAAAAGACTTATACAGTACATAGCTTGTAATTTTTATTCATCGTGTATTTCATCCCTGGTGCCTCCGTGTTGAGTTTTGTTCATCATTTTCATCCTGCAATTTTTTGCGCCCTAAATATCATACGAAGAAAAAAATACTCGAGCACTCGTATTTTCATAGCATTCATCATACCAATTTTCTTTTCACTCCTCTAAGTTAGTTTCGAAAATCCTTAACTTCGCGTCCTAGGTGCACCAGCACGCGGGACAAACGCCACTTTCGAAAGCTCGCATCAGTGTGAACTTAGCTCCTTGGTCGTTTAGAAAACCCTGGTGAAAACCGCCACGCTAATGTCAGTGTGGAGTGCGACTGCTCGGTGACAATGGGGCAACCGCTGCGGCCGTGCCCTCGCCTGCGACACAAGGAGGGTTTTCCTGCTGTGTGCGGATTTTGTCTGCACGTCGAGTTAAGCAGCCACCGTTAGACGAGATTTGTTGCTTGTAATTTTGCAAGCTTAATTCTTTTTTTGTAAATTTTGAGCAGTTCGTAAGATGTAATGAACTGTAAATATGTATGTCGTTATACAATATTTTATGGTTCTAATTCCGTATGCTCAATTTCTTCTTCGGCATTTTTGAATTGTTTGTGCACTTGTGTGTTGAATGCAATAAGCTATACATATTTATTTGACGAGGTGTACTAATTTATTTTGTATTCTATAATCCCAACTAATGATATGTCTTTTAGTTTCATTTTGCATTTATCAAGTTTTGAATCAATATGTACTATGCATCTAGCTCATTGCGTTGTGCACAGTGATTCGTGAATTCATTATTCAACACAAATTCTGGAATATTCACTCGAAAATAAATTAAACTGTTGTAATCAACCAGTTTGTTTCCAAATGTTCGTCATCAAAATTTCATGGTTAACTAACATTATGGGAGGGAAAACTGTTTTCAACTCAGACTGACTGTTGTGTTTTCTCTTTTTTACAGAGTTTGTCAGGAAGCAGCCCCGGGGCAGTCGCAAGCGTTGCAGGAACCTCGGTAGGAATCACTTCGTCTTATCCTCAGAAGTTCTCTGATCCTAACCAGACCAAGCAAGTTCTTGATCCCAGCGGTTCCCAGACATCTCCTTGTTCCAATCCATCCCAAAAATCAACGACTGAAATTTCAACTGAATCATCATCTAAGTATCAGCCACTATCCGCTGCAAATTCCGCAGTTTATTCCTCTGGCCAGTCAAATTCTAGAGCCTCGTCCGAACATGCTTCTTTATCGCCCCGGTCTCTGTCATCTGACTACGATGGTCCTAGCGAACACTCAATCTTCACATCATCCAACGGACAAAATGACCGATCCGATATTTCGTCCTCCAACTATTGCAATGACCGATTCAACGTTTTCACTTCGAATGAGAGTAACTCTGGGTCCAACAACACGGGCCGATTCCAAGATTCCTCTGACGTAATTTTCCCACATGAATACGGCGAGTCTTCCACGTTCTCGCCCCGTGGCTACACGGAAGCTCTCTCTGATGGTCGTTTAGAAGATCCTTCTTGCTCAGTGCCTTCAGTAGGACTCACTGCCCTAGGGGTGTCTGCCTCGGAAGACCGCGACAGCCTCATGTGGTGTTCTGATGCAGACTTCGATGCTGCTGTCTCCAGCCTCAGTATGAAGGTAAAACTTTGTTAACATTCACGTTTATATTCTGGCATGTGCATTTTACGTGTTCTGCTTCCATACTATGATTTAACTGGGTATTTGTGTCTGAATTAATTAAACATTTTAGCTTTGGATTCTTCAGTTGTAGCAAAATGGTGTTTTTTTTATTTTTTCGTCTCCTGAATAGGAATTCTAAGTTTTAGTCTATGTGAATGTGGTTAGCTGAATAGAAAATTTAGAATGCCGTTTCTTTTGACCAGTCATCAAGTTCATTTTCAATGTCATGAATGTCAGAAATATCGTTTGATTTCAGTCCACATTTTTAACTATCAACTCAAATTATTTTTATTCCTGTGCAGAATCCCTTAAACGACATCCATTTTTTACTTGATTAACTAGAGGTTAGTTTCTGTGTTTGAAGGCGAGGTATAGTCAGTCTCCTTGTTTCGAAAATCCTTGTTATCGTTACTTTCACCGTACTATTCATATCGATACCTATTTTATATTATTTTTGTGGTATGTTTCCCATCTATAATGGTATAACTTTTGCCTTTTTTTCTAGATACCCTTTCTGATTTCTAGAAGCGCCATTTTTTTTTAATCATTCCTAGAACTCGTAAAATTCCCTACCTAAAATTATTTAACAATTCCTTATTTTCTGCCATGCCCTTCTTGACGCTGTTCAACACTACCCTTGACTTACCCTATCAATCAATGTTACATATATGACCCCTTGTCATCTCTTGCTATTCTGTGCTGGCGATAGACTCTGTCTCTGAGCTCCGTACCAAGGTTGTTTCTGGCGTTCATTATTGTTTCCGGTACGTGATTACACAAACATAACAGCTTATGAGGGTGCGATCAATGCTGCCGCAGAGCCGTGCTGCAGCACCCCACTCCGTCCTAAGCATAGATGAAGTCCGCATATTTTCTTCTCGTTCATTATTTCACCTCAATTACTTGTTAATCAGTGACTGTTCATGAATATCGGTTTCATGAATACCATAGCAATGATGCATCTTGTTTTTTTAAATTGTGTTTAAAATTTATTTTTTAATTTTTATTATTGTTACATATGTATCATTTATTTAGGTCCAAAATATACTCCAAGGGATCAAAGTCTAGGAAAACGATAGCAGCAGAGTAAGAAGTGCTAGGAAATACAAATTATTGAAACGACTGATAGTGCGACTGACTCATTCTTTTTTAATGCATTTTATTTGCCCTGAATGTTTATTTTAAATAATTAGATAAATGTTTTTTTTCGGAATCATTATATTCTACATGGTCGTTGTGATTGTTTTTCATCATAAATTATTTTGGTCAAACCTATTTGATAACCACAGACCATTTTTATGGAGAAACCCGAAATTCAAACTATTAGGGGTACCGGAAAGTCCTGTTCCTTTTCTTTTTTTTTCAACTTTGAGTTATTGGAGCAAGGAAAAACTATAACTGCAAACCTTTACTCTCAGCAATTCGAACGTCTAAATGCATCGTTGCATAAAAAATATGCTCTAGTGAACAGGAAAGGAGTCATTTTGCAACACGATAACGCTAGACCCCATTCTGTCAAACAAACTCCAGGAAAAAATAAAGTCCTTAGGTTGGGAAGTTCATCCTCACCCACCATACTCTCCAGACCTTGCTCCGTCAGATTTTCACTTATTTCGTTCTTTAGAGCATTTTATCCGCGGAAAAAGATTCACAAATGTTCATGAGGTTGAAGCAGAATTTCATTCCTTTATTGTTTCCAAGATGTTAATTTTTTTGAAAGGGGAATTAAAAAGCTCCCAAGTAGATGGACAAAGGTTATATCTAATGATGGTGACTATTTTGTTGAGCAATGAAGATTTTTTAGTAATATTTCTTTCAATTATTCCTAACAAAAGTCAGGACAGAACTTTCCGGTACCCCTAATTTATGTTGAAAATTTATTAGACAGCAAAATTATTTGGCATCCAAGGTGGAAGAGAGACGAAAACTGAAAGTTTGTTATAATTTTCCAATTTTCCATGAATATTAAGAACCTGTGTATATTGCTTTACGCTCGAAATCGGAGAATCAAACAAGAAAATTTATAAACGATGTGTATAAAATATAATGCTCCTAATTTATTAGATCTATCATAAAAGTTAAATAACCCTCATTTACCAGGTCGAAGAGAACTAATCAAGGTCTGTATTCTGATGCAGTAAATACACGATTGCAAACATCGGATCGTTTTCATTTATTCAGAATTTAATTTAAATTCTTTGTGCAATTTTTTTCAACTTTGTTTGGACTCATTCTAGCATAAGCGCTTCTGAAGGAGATTTTATTGTGCTTTTGAGTTAAAATTAAAACTCTTGAGCTTCTATCATATATCATGAATCACTGTTAATAGACATGTCATCGATATCTTGCAATGCAGTCTAGGGATTAATATAGAACTATCATAACTTATTAGATCACTGTGATATTTTAATGACCAAGTAACCCTTGAAAGGCAGGCCGCTCATGTGTTTGAAACACTTGCCCCTTAACAGCGTTTTCACATTCCGTTTCTATTCTTTCTGGGTTTCATTTGAAACAGAGTGGAATGGTAATTACAGGTTCCCTCACCTCAATTGTTTTCCCAGCCTCACAATTCTCTGACCAAGAAAAGTGAGAGACAATTATGTTTATGAATATAAGTATATAATTACGTTTATAAATATAAGTGATATAATCTCTCCTAACTTCGCATTCAAGGTAACTTTAGTTAGCGCAGTTCCAACAGTTTTAGCAGTCTCGCTGAAAACAATTTTTCAGTCTTTCTTGCGGTCACTTCTGTTAGCACTGCATAGTGATTATGAAACTAGAAAATAGCATTCCCTGTCTAGCAATTTAATGTGAAATTATTGCCTTGTCGCAATGAAACTGACTTTTCGAAGCATTCTCGTGAGATGGTATGCATCATCGGCTGCATTGTATTTTCGATATGTTTCGAATGTGTGTGTGAATTTCCTAACACTTATTTCAGTTTTTAGCTCGGACGTACCAGCATCCCAAATCACGACATCAGATTGCGATGTTGCGTGTTTTAAATTTGATTTGTTGTCCGTAATGTGTGAACCTATTGTGTTTCGTTCGATTTTTTTATTGTGTTGAAGTTAAACGGTAATTATCGTACGACTTAGCGTAAATAGGGATTGTTTTACATATTATTCAGAGAAATTAACTATGACCCGTATCAAAAAACACGTTATTTTGTCGTTACATTTTATGTACATCTAATAGAAATAGATCATGCGTTTTTTATGAATCTCAACGTTCTATACTGGATATTACTTTTCTTTTCTGTGGAAATACAAACTCATTTTCAGTGTCAGTAACTGCGTACCGTCGTATGTTTTGATATTCTTTAGCTATTTGACCGCAGGAGTTACTTTCACTCGTGAATCCGAATGCCATAACTTTATTGTGAAAAAATTGTGATAGAGCAGTACTCTTTTGTTAACATAATGATATCCCTTCATTTTTTTTAGTCGGTACACAGTGTTTATCATACCAGAGTATTTTTTGAACACATTGTAAAGTATTTGGTAACCAACAAGTGTTTCCGGTCCACACCCGGTGGTTTGACTTGTACTTTGTGCGTAAACATCAAGTCATTCACCAGACATTCGTGGAATGGCGACGATATGCGAATTCCGGCGGTGCTTCACCAAGAAGTGAAAGCATTTCTACCCAACGTTCGCCTCGCGCACTGCACGCACTCCTGACGGGCTTCCTCTTTGCTTCTGCCTGGCCACAAGCGCATAAAAAAAATTACAGGCAAATTCGTCCCTTTCGCAAAGCCTTCTAGTGAGCTGGCGTTTGGTGTTTGGTCGAGTAGTATCCAAATATTAGGTGTTCATACGGCAATTCTTTTGTCAAATTTTTTTGTACCACGAGAATGTGGTTCTAGTGAGCAGTAACTTTCGAGAACATCGAAGGTATCGGAAAATTACGAGACACAAAAATAAACTGACGTCACTCAAAAACTTTTAGTCGTAGGGAAAAGCTAATACACATTTTGAAAGAGAATAAAAACTTGCACAAAATCAATGAATTAATGCTATCAAGCCTGAATCATTCTTGGTGATGTATAACTTGATCATCAAAGCACATCATTGTGAAAGAGTTAAGGCTGACCAATCGAACACACATAATCTTCATAGAATATACATTGTAATTAAAAACACTTATCACCTTAACATGGGTATATTTGTATATTTTTTTTCCTATTTCTGACTTTTCTGAGCTTACTGTTTCTTTTCGGGTTCCATAACGCTGGCACACTGTAAACATTAGATATGCAACCCATGATAACTTATTTTTATGATTATAGCTTACAAATAACGTTTATGCACCTGGAGGCTTATTTATTGCTTGCATCCAGCGATAAAATGTGTGATTGTAGTTCACAATAGTTCAAATTCTTAACGTTTGCCATCTCGGATTTTTATTTGTTATGTTCAAATGTCAGATAATTCTAAAACGGATCAATTAAAGTACAGTGCTAAATGAGGAAACTTGTTTCAAGTAATTATTTTCGGCGCTCACGTGTTGAGCACTAGGTTTCATTCTTGAATACAGCTAGTCTACTTGTCAGTCGTAATTATTGATCAGAAAACCGTACGTTCGCTGTTGATGTTGAACTTGAGACGTGTATGGGAAGGACTATTTCAAAGCTGTGTGCCGTGGACGCTTTCCTTTTACAAAAAATGTTAATGTTACCGTAATTTACAAGAAAATAATTTACTTATTTAATCAAATTATGAAAATCTTAAGTATGGTTAACTAATTTTCCTTCAAAGAGAATTCAATTACATTACTTTACTCTGAATGGGTAATCAAGTAAGGGGTGTTGACGGAAATGTTACATCATTTCGAATGAAATGCTCCAAAGCAAAAATAGTGCATGGTTTTTCATGAATTTGTGTGATAGAAAACATTAGAATTTTCTCTGGCTTTTTTCAAAAGAATTCACCATAGCTGACACTTCCTGTAAAACATGAATCCAACGCAGAAATGAAGCTATTATCAAGGCAAACATAGAATAATGAATATAAATGACCTATTTTGAACTTTTTGTGTCCAGTATCTCTTTCAATTCACTTATTTGGAATTTGAGTAAAAATTGCATGACGACGCCCCCCTCC
>VCRD01002194.1:24164-61396 GCA_006783055.1 Trinorchestia longiramus | reverse complement strand
ACTATGCATGTCGGAACCCACAAACCGCAATTTCACACTTTTCGTTGCCTCTTCTCTCTCTAAAAATCGTATATTCACAGTGTGGTAAACGCTGATCAAACTTTTGGGCAACGTTGACTAGTGATTAATTTAACATTTCATTGAGCAATACGCTGTATTTGCGTACAGTTTGTTGTAATAATAAGCAAGGAGATGCTTGGAAACTTTTCTTTAGCAAAACCACTGTGCTGTTCAGCAGGTTATGTGGCTTTTATTCTTTAATAATATTAATGTGCGTTATGCACTTCATCAACTCCATACTTCAGTTGACTTATCTTAGATTTTCGTACATCTTCCTCCCGCGACACGTTCACAGTAACATTATACTACCATAGGAATCTTTTTGTACTTGTTTTTTTTACAACAAAGGAGTTTTGCACTGGAAACTAGTTATTCTGACCTTATCTTTTACCCGAGGCTGTTTCATGAAGCACATAGACAGCATTGTATCATACTTCTGTTGACAAAAGCGCAGAGGGGCCAGTTTTTGTCTGTTTGTCGTATGTGATTTTCTGCTGGTGTTAATAGGACACGACAGACCAGGAGATAGGAGCTTTGTAGAAGAAATAAACGATGGATCTTAAATCACGACGTACGAGGTTAGTATTTTAATATCGCCTCCAGCCTGACTAGCACCTTGCTACTGGATTTTTTTCATGCTAGTAGACGGAAATTTGTATGTCAGCATTCGAAAATGTAGCGTCTGTAAGATTGTTCTGAAAGTACAATAAATAAATGTAAAGCATAGTGGCTAATGAAAGGCTAAGAAGGTGAAGCCGCTGTATTTGATTCTTGTTTCAAGTTCGTTTATTAGAAACCCGACAACATACCCTACTGGTAAACGGTTTCGTTTACCGGAAGCCTGTCTTCATTTGTGAACAACTTCTGCAACCATTTTTCTCCGCATGCTTTAAACGCAGGTTTTGGGGGTCTGAGCTCCGACAGGAGGGTTGCAGGAAGCAATCATGATAATTATGGTCTGCGTTTGACTGCCGAACTCCAAGAGTTCAGCTGTTGAAATATCATCTGCATTTTTATGACGATGCCTCGAAAACTAGACAAATGCCGCCTTCTCCGCAAAAGGTCAGACTTTCGATCCAAGACCCTAAAGGGTGCCTTGTATCGTAGTGATTTTATGACTCAATTCATCTCGCGATGAAAAATCCAATTTCATCCCACCATGGGAGGTCTGCGTACATACACCTGCAACTGGAAAGTTCGTCTTCCTCCAAATAGAATTTTTATTTCTCTCTTGTGTGAGTTTTGACTCGCATTACCTCGTCATTATCCAGCGGGCTATATGACATCGATTTTTTTACTCCTTAGAAGTTTAAAATCAAGGTTGAGTAGTAGCATAATGTGGTAGTAGTAATGTAGTTAAAAAAACGACTACCACATTGTCACTACTGAACCTTGATTTTAAACTCCTACGGAGTCAAAAAAATTCGATGCCATAGAGCCCACTGGATAATGACAAGGAAATGCGAGTCAGAATTCACAAAACAGAGAAATAAAAATTCTCTCTGAAAATTTACTTCTACCACATGATGTTTTGAACAAAGTTCAAAATTATGAGTTCATTACTAACACATTCATTGCGGTATGCGGTGGGTCACTCAGGTTCTGTAATATTTTCAATGTTTTCTAGTGACTGTATGTATGATACAAAGTAAAGATTTGTACCAGCTAGGCAACCGCAATGAATGTGTTAAGAAGCCCATAGCATGGTCACTTTCATTGCGATTATTAAAAGTAGCAACTCAAATTACAAGTTTTTTATCGTTTTATCTAATCACATACCACGATCACAGTTTCTTGATCAAATTTCTTTTCCGTAATGATTGTTTATAGAACTTTCATTGCAACTAAACTTTTAGTATTAAGCTTACAAAACACAAAAAATCATATTCAAGCCGTTACTATGATCAATTTCTGTCCGTTAAATTCTACTTGAACACTTGAAATGCTGCTCAGGGTGCAAACACCTCCTGTTCAGATTTGGGTATTGATTTTGAGGGTAGCTTGCGCAAGTGTCTCCACATGCAAGCAGGTGTCGACTGGTCCGTTCAGTGACTTGTTAGTCTACTGCCATGTGTACGTACGCTAGACTGACTCGGGTCAATGACTTATTAGTTAGTTTACTGTGCAAAGATTTGAAAATTTACGATATACTAGTATCTTAGAGCAAGGCTTAAGTTTGTTGGGCGCCTGATGAACTCGCTGGTCTCGGCAGCTCTTATTCGTTCATGAAACGATTTGAAAATGTATCATAAAAGGTCAACTTCATAAAAATATTTCAAATGCAGTGTTTGACATTTAAATATACTTTTGTTAGACAGAAGGGTACAATAATAGTGTCTGTCCTCGGCATCGTACGTACCTTAAGAAATTAGCCCTCGTTAGTTATTGCCTTAACCACCCACCACAGAATGTTGGAGCGACACTTGTTTCTGTGGAATGTTTTACGATTGTGCAATTTAGTAGTTAGGCCTTCACCTTCCTATTATATTTTTATTTTTCTTGCTTGCCAGAGACTGGCATTCTACGTAAACAACTTCCTGGAGAAGTATAATCACTACTTTATCTACCTATTCCTCTAAATTTTTTTTCTTTTTGATATGTTAACCGTACTTGAGAATGTGCTTCGAGCTGATGTTCTTAATTGACTGTGTATTTATACCAATTATTTTGTGTTTCAGATAAATAAATTTGTGTAAATGCGTTTCGAATTGTCTACTTCGAAAAAAATTATAATTTTTAGTCTAAAATCTCGTGTGCGAGCGAACTTGAATAAATTCGGGAGTAATCTATTTCGATTCCCAGTGTTTTTCAGAGCGTGAAAATAGCTTCTTTGTTAGTTTTCCGTTCGCAAAATGGCGGTGAGAAAACATTGCTCAGCTTTTCACATAGAAAGCTGTAGCATGTGTTCCAAGAGATATCGATCCAGGGCTTATGTTTGCGCTTGCTCTCCATCCCTGTTTCATCTTCCTCACTAGTTGTTCATATTGAACGCCCCGCCATGTCTTGCTAGCATTTTAGTACACCCTGTCAGTTATGGAGCAATAAATTAGGGAATTAAATCGTAGATTCCAACTGACTCAATCGCGCCTTTTGTTGGAGCATCACTTGAAAAACACATATTGCGTACGATTTCGTGAAGTTAAATTATGCTGAAAAGAGTTGTGAGCTTTTGTACGACTTTCGTACATGCCAATTAGCAATTCAAAGTTGTGTTTTGATAGTTTGTTTTGGTTGCATTGAATACTGCAACGAAATAATGTACATTCTTTTGGACCCCAGTTCTATTATTAATCCTATCCCAATAGAAAACATACCTGTTGTAAATTCAATTATTTTAAAAGTGTACATTCTAAACTGCAATTGCTGTTATTTTCATTTTAGCAAAATTACACCCGTTTCCCATTTGTTTTAGTCATAAATTATAAATTTGAAACAAATATTTCAAAGCAAAAGTCGTACATGATGTGTTCTCTCTTACGCAGTTTGTATAATCTATATCAGGGGTCGGCAAAGTGGTCGATATCGACCCCTGGGGGTCGAGGACAGAACTCAAGGGGTCGATAAGGAAAATAAAAAGAATCGATTAAATTTTTCAAGACCTGGGATACAAATACATTTTTTATAGAAAAAATTGAAATTTGGTCAAATTTCAATCTACAAAATAAAAATGGAAAACTTCAATATAAACAGGTTGTAAATCAAATTAAATGTTAAGAGTGAACAATTGCTTACAATGCAGTAACCGTAGTCGAGACAGCGTGCGCTAGTGACAGCTACTCAAAGCCTTACCTCTAGCGCAGTATGTGTGTATGCCTGGAGTGTGCAGACGACGCATACACTAAACATGCACAGCACAGAGAACCGAGTACACTCTCACTCCTTCCACGCGATACTTTTGACAGGATACTTACTTGTATCAATTTTTAGTAATTATTAACGATGTTACATTAATTGTTTTCTGTGCTTATTGGGTCGATAGGATATAATAGCATAGAGGGGGTCGATGTAAATACAAATATCCTATGAAGGGGTCGACGAGTAAAAAAGTTTGCCGACCCCTGATCTATATGATAGACACGTTTTCCTTATGGATTTAATTAATGAAGACATTTTTGACACAAGTTCATAAGCATTTTCGCAAGTAATCTCCCATTTTCTGATGAATTACAGATTTTATCTCATAAGCTCTGCGTTATGCTTATTGTAAATCTTAAATCTAATTTGCCAAGCAATTATCTTCTAACATTGTTGCTCTTTTTTAACATTAATTTCAAATTATTCTTGTAATCATTGCTGCATTCTGCGTACATAAACTTTACATTCTTTTAGAAATAAATTTCACCTTTTTGTCATAATAACCGTGTCATTTGCCGTAAATATTCATTAGCACTGGTTTTGTTTTTGCATTTATGGAATTCCACATTTCTGAACAGTTTTACATCGTTGATATGATGTTTTTCTAGCATGGAGATGGCCTGAATAACATACATGCAACAACTTGCTCTGTGCTACAGAAGTAAAACCTGCCTAATTATATGTTTTTCGTTATAAATGTTGAGTATTTGTACTTCAATCGTTGAAGCACCATTGAAAGTATCTATGTACATCTTGTGTACTTGAACCCATGTGTTGTATTATCTCTATCTCATTAACCCTGGAGCACTGAACATGTGTATAGACGTCTCTAATCTCGGCAAACTATTAATTATAATAAAATTAGTGATAATATAGTATATTAATAACAATAATAGTTAATTTACGTGGACATATACAATCATTGATGTTAATAATATTTTTATTCGCATTCGGAGATGCTGGTACGTCATCATTCCCTTGGATGACACAGCATTAGTCGTCAATTTTGAGTGAAAGCTGCAGCGTATACGGCGCAAGGATAGTCTTTTGTTGGCATTTGTGCTAAAAAAGAATTTCAATTCAAAGAAACGAACTGCAGTTGTGTTTCGGATGCCAGCGCTTGACCCTCGAGGGTCGACGAAGAGTTTTTTTGAGGATTTGCTTTCATGAAAAAGCGAACTCCATTTTACTGAACACAAACGACCTTCAATGCATGATAAACACTATGGGCATATTGTAACTTTAGGGTTCTGATCAGTGTACGTACGTGTTATTTACTTATCTTATTCACATGATTGTATGTCTAATCTGCGTGACTCTATGGCTCAAGTTTATTTTTTGTGTACTCCCATCTGAACGTTCTGATTCGCACTACTCAATCAATTACATCTAAAATAAACACCTGAAACATTTTTATGCGTTTTGATCATACTGTGCCAACCGAAACTAGTTCAAGCGCAGCACATTCTTCAGTGCTCTTCTTTCCGCCAACAAAGTCTGTGAGGTTCTTTATGTTCTAACATTTTGCTACGCAGTTCTATGATTCAGTATTGATATCAACAGAAAATTATTCGTAAAGTCATAGCTTACGAAATGCAACGCTATAGAGGCTTTGGAACAATGATACGTGGTGATGTACAAAAGTACCACATTCGCAAGTAAACATCGGGGTATTTGAAAAATTCTTTGTTGTATTCGAATTTTACCAGTTTTGAATGTGTGAGTTGTATGTAGTTACAAAAAATGGCAATACAAGCATGATTTAGCCTTATTTTTTATTTACATTTACAACATTTATAGTGTTTGACCTTGGATAATAAGTTTGTTAGAGATAAACTCGAGTGATTACTAACATCGATAAAAAAATTACCATTTAGTTAATTACTTGGTTCGATTCTGTCAGTCCTAAAATTAAAATCATTATTCTGAGAACCTCAGAATATTTTCTCTTAAGGCACATTTTTGTGTCCGAGAGTTTCATGTTTCGAATGCCTTTCCTTACATAGAGCTAAACCTTGATGGTTGTTTCACTCTGCTCTTGTTAAGCTGAATTAATTGCGCCTCGAATGGGTGGAGGATTTTTAAAAGGTGTTTTTCTGACTGCTGAAACAATTTTTGCACTGTATATGTGACGGCAGATAGAAAGAGAGTGTAACTTTACGGCACCGTAATTAAACTACTAAAACTTTGTGTAGGAATGATTACATGTCTATTTAAAAGCTGACTTAATATCAATATATCATCTTTGTATGAATGATTCTCATCTGTATAATTATAGTGTATCCATGTAAGCATAAATTGCTATTTCTCAGTGTTATTAAAGATACGCGTGCCAATATATTTTTCTCAGTTAAGCGTAACACGTAAACGAGGAATTTTCACCTGTCATTTTTAATCCAGGCAAGCATGTTTTTTAACGAAGTATTCGCTCGGGTGAAAGGCTCGTTAATAGATTCTTCCAGGTAATTTATTCCTAATATGGAATGGCCCAAGCAGTCTTTGAAAAAAATAACTTTACAAATTTGTGAACTGTGCATCATCGTGAACATTTTATCAATCTTGTATGCCTCTAAATAAACCTGTCGATTAAGCTATGGCTGTGAGGAATAATTTTTTTTCCAATTTTTGTATCCATAAATTCCAGAGAAAACTCCTAGGTTAATCATATTTTATTATTATTATCTAATTACAGTCTTAAAATTTTCGATTTTATATTTGGAATTCGAATGTCGTGTTTTGAAAATTCGTGGTTTACAACTATCTCTAAGTGTAATGAGGAATTTAAGGTAATGTTTTCAATAAAAATCATGTGTTGAACATTGGGCAATTTTGAAGCACCTCATGACGCATTTCATCAATAATATTCGAGTGTCAATAAAGTGAGCGTTGTTAAATTCTTTATCTCGCATCGTTGTGAAATTTTCGCTAGGGCATCGATCAGCAATTTCTTTCATAGCGGTAGTTCTTGTCCGTGTCAAACTAGAAAATACTCGTATTTTGTAAGGGACCTGAACCAAGGATGGGACAAACGGGAAGCCTACCGTGAGGCGCAGGGAAGTTACAAATTCAATGGCGTAAAACATTTTTGCGAAGTAGCACTTTCCACGTACAAAAAGTTTCAGTTTTAAGTGAGTAATTGATTCAATTTATCATGAAATTAGTACAAAAGTCTTTCATTAATATTTCAAAAGGTGTCTGATGAGAGTTACTTAGGACAGTGGGACAAAAAATCAGAATACCATACAGCATTGCGGAGCGTTTTTCTTTCATGGTTGCATTGTTTAACATCAGGATGGTGGACATGTGGTTACGAGTGTAGTACTCGTTCCTTTTTAAAACTTTCGTATCTAAATACATGAAAAAGTACAATCTGCTTAAAATGCACATTCATTTAAAACTATGATTCCCTATTTTTGCGTTCCATATACACTCACATTAACACACGATTGGGCTTTAAATTCATATCTTCATGATTTGAACGATTTTCGCAGAATACCGGAGGCTACTCCCATGATATCGACGGGGAAAATGTAGAATCAGATTACTATTGACTATATATTACACCGAATAAAGAACATTTTTTAGATAAGTTTTATGCGTCAAGTATTTTATTTAATTAGATCGCCAAAGTTTAGTCCTGTAGAAAAATAACGTGTGATATTTAAAGGTAGAAATCAAAGTCTGGCAGGTAAAACTGTTAATTATTTTGCGTTTAATAGGCCCGGGTTGCAAACGCTTCACAATAATCTTTCACTTCAGTGTATGGGTGATGCAGAACGTTCGATTTTATATATTTCAGTGAAAGTAAAAGACTACGAACTAGCAGCCTCAGGGTGAAATTGGAAATGTCTACCATTTCTACTACGAAATCGTTCAAGCACGTTCAAAAGTAGCGGTGACTGCTAATTTCAGTTTCGACTTTGAAGGGCCTTTATATAAACACAATTTCAGCCTGCAGTTCGAATGAGGCAAGGCTTAAGTTTTACGAAGTTTTTAGTCTTGTGGTCAAAACTTTCCACAAACACGTTGCGGAAAATCGGTGCTGCCAATGAAGTTTCTCTAAAAGCTCGAAGAACAAGTATAAAGTTTAATTAAGCTGTAGACAAATCGCCCGACATCTTTCAAGTTAAACCCTTTGTATTTAATTTGAATAGAATAGAATAAGGCAATAGAAACGAGCCGTTTTGCCCATTCTTGGATTGCTATCCAAGTCTAATACTAGACAAGTAGGGTGTCGTATAAGCGAGACCATCTGCGTGTTGATAGTAAAAACGTTTATTTGAAACCATCTGTGTATGTGGATAGAGTTTCTCCAGCTGGTCACTCGGGAGTGGCCTCTCATGACTCCTACTCGTATTTATCGAGCCTATTGCTGCGGTGGGTCTTCCTTTTATGGACTCATGGCTTCTGAACTACTGGTGTCTTGGCCTTGACCATGTCGAGCTGTCGAGTGTGCAACGATCTACGCTCACTGTTGCGTAGTTCTTTGCTGCCATGTTGTGTCGAGTTCTCTGCTGCCATGTAGTGTCGAGTTCTCTGCTGCCATGTTGTGTCGAGTTCTCTGCTGCCATGTTGTGTCGAGTTCTCTGCTGCCATGTTGTGTCGAGTTCTCTGCTGCCATGTTGTGTCGAGTTCCCTGCTACCATGTTGTGTCGAGTTCTCTGCTGCCATGTTGTGTCGATTTCTTTGCTGTCATTTTGAGTAGAGTTTTTACACACCATGTCGTTATGTCCACAACAATTAACTCATGATTATTTTGCAGAGATTTGTGATGAACTTGTCGTGTTCTCTTGTGCTTAGCAATTTACACTGCGCTTGCCATGCTTCATCGGAGTCGTTCGCTGACAATTTATTAAACATCATCAGCGAAAGATATATTTTACAGGTAATTACTCTCCGGTCAGGTGAAGGTTTCGTGTGTTAAAACATTTACGATCTCGTGCACCGCAAGTTGCTTTCGTGCATGCATTTCTTCTTTTCTTCCCTGAGCAGGTCATGTTCATCAACGAGACTTCCCTTCATAGACGCACATTAGCGGTACGTGTGAACTGGCTCAGAGATTTTAATTGATCACGTTAGATTATAATTATGAAACGCATCTCATTGTCTCGCACAAAGCAAAGCCAGAGCTTTTCCCACAATAGCCAGAGCTTTTTCTTAATTTATTTGTTGTAAGTCTACTCGCAATGGGTTTTTCTCTGTTAGACTTCACTGAGGCACTTCTTCCTATTAGTGAAGTCTAAAGGAGAAAACTCCTGGAAAATCGACATGAAGAAAAACCAATTCAGAAACGGTTCTGGCTGTGGAAATGTTCGTCACATTGTTTAAAAGCAAAATGAAAAGTCTAAACCTGTATTGAAAAGGGATTTTAAGGCCATAATAACTTATGCATATTTACCTCCTGCGCTCTATAATGAAACGTATTTGTAAAATTTGAGTGCTGTTATTTTTTGAACGCCCTATGTTTTTGGTAAGAATATACTTCGAGTGTTGCGAAACAGCTTCAAAAATAACTCTATATTTTAATGCAACATGTTTTAACCAGAATAAATCATTTCGGAAATGTTTTAGAACTGTGAATAGTTTAGAGTCATGGTTTGATTTTACTTTAAAGTTTGCACTTTAATGACTTTAAGTTGCAGTTCACGAGAATTAAGACAGGAGTTTAGCTTGTAGCTTACACAATTTCAGGCTGAAAATTACACTTCGTAAATTTTAGATTGTATTTGACATCACTTTAAGTTGAAGTTTTCTCACTTTACATATTGCATCTTGCACGTGGGCGTCAAGCACACTGGCACCTCGCCCCTGTCTTAACTTCTGTGACATCTATTCTTTTCACTTCCTTGTTTATCATTTCCTTGTTTATCATTTCCTATTCGTACAACTCGTTTTGACTCGATATTACACACATGAATTATGGCTCGATATTGGACACAACAATTATGGCTCGATATTCGATACATGAATTGGACCTCGATATTGGACACAAAAATTGTAGCTCGATATTGGATCCATGGATTGTGACTCGATATTGGACACAAGAATTGTGGCTCGATATTGGACACCTGTGATCGTTCAAGACGTTTTATATCTACGTGACAGACGCTCGCATTCAAAGAAACGCTCATCTGAAGCTTTTTTTTCGAAAAATAAAATATTATCAAGGTAAATTATAGATGTCCGGTAAAGCGTTTTCGATTTCAGAGGGCAGAAAGTCGAAAGTAAATGAAAATTTTGGAGTTTTGTACTGCGAGAACATTCGACTGTCGTTACAAAAAACAAGTGACGCATGATTTTTATTAAAAACATGGTTGATGTATGCTCCTTTCTAATTCAGTGTTAATAAGCAATTCATATCATACTTCTTTCGAGAAGAATATCTCAATTTATTAACTCAACTTTCTCGGTAAAGTTTCTGGCTAAGTGCATGGTAGTTGAACTCAATTTTTACTGCAGGCTACTTCTGTGGAAAATGACAGAGTTTTCTGTTCGTTTCTCTTTCTTCTCACTCCACTGTATTGTGCCCTCTAGATGCTTACACGTCCTCATTTCATCTTGCTGCTAACTGAGACTCAAACTTTATTGGAGTGCTGCTTGAGAAAGTCTGTCTCAAATGAACGAACACTGCTGCTAAACCTAGTTTATATGTAAATGTCTTTTCGTATGCATTCAACATGATGATTTGAATGATGTCCTTTCCGTTCATCATTTTATGAATCTAAGGAAATAGCGACTTAATGACACTATTTATTGGAGTAATCCGTTCTTATTCTTAAAAATACCTTCCCATACTTGACCTTCATGAGTTCACCTTATTTCAACAAAGAAATTATTAAAATCACCATAATGCTTAACGAATACAACCTTAATTTTAAGAAAAAAATTACATTGATATTGTTATACCTTCTAAATTAATTTGTTTTTTGAAATATCATGAAAGCTAATAAATGTTAAGTTTCGATTCAAGATGACATGGGTAGAGTTTTCTTCAGCATTAGAGTTCTTACATTTCGATCTGTGTAGGTCATGTTTGTTATGACTTATCTTATGTGTCCTACAGCTTCATCCCAGCTGTGTCTGGCTTACTGAACTACAGCCAATGACCGTTGAGGTCATTGAGAACGGAGTTCCCTTCTGCCTCCATTTTAACGCTTTGATCTCCTCTCATGCATTATTCAGTATTTGTTTCTGTACCATCCTGTAACTCAGCTCCTCCAGCAACGCCAGTCACTGACCTGGGCACAAATTCAACACTTCTTACCTGTGCGTATCGTGAAGTGGAGTTGTTTAGTAATGGTTAGCAGCAACATGTTTTGCTATAAATTTATTCAGAAAAAATACAAAATTCAAATCTACCGACTGTTGTGGATGTATGACTTTTTAAAAGTCATTTCGTGGCACGAAAGAAATTTATTTGTATCTTAATTTCGTTTACTAACTGATGTAAATGCAATCAAAAACGTTAGCATTCTGCTGAGGGTTATGAACCAAATTATACTTATGATCGCAGTTCTCACTATGAAAGAATAAATCTTTCACATATTATTGTGATTGACAATTTTCCATGACTTAATACGCAACAAGATGTTTACATGAGTTAACACTAGCGTGCCTGGGTATTCTACCTCCACCTAGACTGTGCGACACTAAGCCAGTAAATTATTAAAATTGTATACTCACAGAGCTGGAAGAACTCTCAGTCCCTCCACTAATTTCATCCTATTAGTTAACACCCGGCAGTTAAGTTTACGAGCCTGTCCAAATACAAAGCCCTGCACCTGGCACAGCATAAACATATACGTTTGTTAGGTTAGCTTCACTTCCAGATGCTTAGTTTGCTCCATCTATAGTGCATGATGTTGAATACTATGATAATTTTGAACAGTTGTGCAGCCGAGAAATTTTAGCTGAAATCCTGGCAGCTCTGTAGCATATAATTCACACTTCGCTGAATATTCTTCTCTAAGCCTGTTGTGGTTTTGTCATGAAAATTCTTGTACTTCTTTTATAATATGAATTGCAAATTTGTTTAGTGTTTAGGAAGAACGTTGGCAGCGTTTGGCAGGGCCTCACACGTCACGCTGCTCACGTAGTATCATTTCAAGAATCGATCGAGTTTCATCTGGAAAAAAATTACTTAATCGACGATGCAGTACATAATAGAAACATGTACTTCTTTTGCTCCATCAATAACTTATTTGATTCTTCTACGTACCGCTGATCAGTTTGAGAAACTTGAAAGTTTGCAGTTTGTTCACTGGCATATCATTGGTAATTGCTGTAAGCTGTTCATTTTAATGCGAGGTAAAACAGCGCACTCCAGCCGGTATTATTTTCATCATGAAGATAGCACTTCTTTTGGCCTGCTATCTTTATGAATTTCACGGACTACGTAGAGACTGAAGTTCATTGCGTTCTAGAAACTCGTTAAAAAAATCTTCTGAGGCTTTAATTTCATTTCAGTTCTATCACACGTCCTCCTTGCATGCTACGTGAGGTCTGAACTTCTTTGCGTCTTAGGAACCTGTCATGAGAATCTTTTGAAGCTCTAATCTATTCTCAGTTCTGTCGCTCCTCTTGCATGCTTGTGGCCGTGCGTGCGTGCCAGCGGCGGCTAATATTATCCCCATCAATATTTCTGTTCCAGCTATAAATGAAGTCACATTCTTAGAGCTTCTGTTCTGCTGTGTCGTCCTTCGATGCGTGATTTCTTCAGGTTTAGGAGGCACATTGGCACGAGTTGTTAGTTTAGCAAATAAAGAAGTCCCATTCGAGACCGAAATTGATGCTGTGTAAATAACTAAAAGTTGTGGAATCATGAAACTGCTGACTGATGCAGGCATTTGTTTCAACACTGAACAGATTTCTATTCTGATACCATAGCCCCCGGTCGATTATTGGGCTAATTACATGGAGTCAAAAAGCTCCAATCATATCAACTAAAGAATTTTTTTATACTAGTTATATATTCGTGCAAATATACGCAGTTCATCAATAATAGTCAAATGTTCATCGTAAAATTGGTTGTATCCCTTGTCTGAATTCATTTACGTACGTTTTCAAATGATCGAAAATATTCGTATTTATGAAAAAATACTGTTGGTGCAGGATGTTTTTGCCAATGCTCTTTACTAAGTAATGATCACTATTTTATTTATTTTGGTCTGGTTCATTTTGTTTTGATTCGCTCTCATGAAAATTCAAATTCGTGTCAATTTTTTTTTAATTAATGGTCTTTTTATCTCTATTGGTTTTCTCCAAGAAATTTACATTTCTGAATTCTTCATAGGGCACTCCAAAAATGTACTCGAAAATTAATATTATCTGTTGATCATTCAGTACTACGTTATAACACTGCAGATATAGTGTGTTTAAATTGTTTGATATTTACAAAATTTTAATTTTTTTCCTGTTTAAAAATGTGATCAACTGGTATTATTCATACCTACATACATAAAACATAATTCATTTTTCTCAGCCTGGGAAAGGGTTTCATTTTTATCAAATCACCAAGTAAACATGTATGGAAATTTTTAAAGATAAGATTTCTTATCATCCATATTAAAAGATTTGTTTTAACCTTATTAAAATTAAAAATATAGTTACACCTCATTTCCAGTTTCGTAATATCAGTGTCGCAATGTTGAACTTTGGAATTAAGCGAGCGCTACTTAAAAAAACAAACGAGATCAATTGCCGACGTTCGAGAAGGATTATACTTGTTGCAAATCATCGTTTTGGGTGTATCTTATTCTTTTTAAAGCATTCATACCTGTTCCTCACACTAAAACATTCCTACCAACAAAGACTTCATGAGTTGCACAAACAACTTTAATCCAAGGCCGAAGTTGTTGGAGGGCGTTTGTTGCAGCGCCTTGCCCTTGTGTTAACTCTAGCCTGGACCTTCCAACGCCCGTCTGTGTTGCGTGGGATGAAACAAGCTTTTCTGTCTTCTTTATTCGTAAATACTTAAACGGATCCATTTTTTGCCATCATGCGCACAGCAGCATCTTGACTAATGGCCAAGTGTTACGTATCAGGAATCTTCTTTACGATAAAATTTGCCAGATATTAGATGGAAATTCTGTTTATAAATATTTTGTTTCTTGTATATATCGATTACCACTGCAATATACATTTTTTGTTAGCTCAAACTTTCATAATTTGTTCACTGTGATACTTATTATTTCATCCATTTTGATTTATCTATCGAAGTTCTCTTTAGTTGATAACAACTCGAAGTTTGTAAATATGAGACTAGTTACTTTAGACCTACGTTGTTTACTTTTATGCTTATATGTTCACCATATGAGAGTTTCAAATTTTTTCACCGAAGTAAGTTTGTGTTTAGAAATTGGTGTATACTTGTTATTTCTGAAAGAAGCTCTTCTAAAACTGGATCTTCGTTAACAGCTTAAGTTTAAATATGGTTGACATGAAATAATTTGATTTTTTTTCTTTATTTTTAATTTTCTTTTAGATTTGATTCGGTACAGTTTTTTGTCTCCTGTGAATAGACAAATTTAATGTAATTTCAAGTATTCAAGTAATCGTTGCATTTGCAATTTTGCTGTTGAATTACTGATGTTAATTCAGAATGCTGCAGATGAAGAATAATTAGACGTACATGCCCTATTTGTTGTTAAGAATTATGTTCGTGCAATTTATTTATTTTTCAGGGCTAGAAAAAATGAACGTTACTACGTATGGAACTAAATTTATTTGAAACTGTAGCAACATCTAATGATAAACAATAATTAGATGATTAAAATTTGTCCTACACTTGCTCCAGCTCACTGAATGATTCATCCCTTGAAAACGTCAGAACTGAAATACACAACCAAAATCATTCATTCTGTGTACTTATTATATGGGCTTTCTGGCATGCCCTTCCTTATATAATTCTGACCTACTGTTAAACAACTTCAGATCCTCATTAGAGAAGGAATTGTGTAGCGACAATCAGTCGTGACTTGCTTGTGTCCAACTGAATGCAATCTGCTGACAAGATATTGAGGTTCAGAGTCTGGTCGCTTCTTGAGGCATTTATCAATGAACTTTGATACCTTGAAGCTGCCCTCTAATACTTGACAACATTAACTGTATTTGCTAGTTGAGTCGCAAAAAAAGTTTTTAAGCATGATTCATAATATCACTAAATTTGTACAATGCAAATTTTAATTTATTTGAATTGTCTGTCGGAAAACTCTATATTTGGCTACTATGTTTTCAAGGGACAGCAATAAGTAATTGAAAAAAATTGTGTTCAGGTGTTTGTATTCTAGGTTTCAAGTTCCAAGCGACTAGACTCACTAGAATAATATGTCTTAGAATTGGCACAGCTAAATTTACACCAGCACTGAATGCGTTGAAAACAAGCAGGACACTAAAACTCCGTAAACCTGTATTAGATTTAGAGTCCGTAAGAAGCCCTTCTATTTTCGGCAAAAACGTTAAATTCAACATTTTGATGGTATTTTAACTGGCAGGCAATTTGTGAGAGATCAACTTCTGATAGATAAGCCGTTACAAGTTTTCCTCAGATTGCTGCTACCGATCATGCAGGGAAAACGTTAATACAATTAGCTTCACTCTTTCGTTCCAACGTTTGGACGATTAATTTTTTATATTAGTGAATTTTTCCCTTCCTAAGAGCTTCATGAGTTGCCTTAATTGAATTTGAATTTTTCTAATCACAAAATATGATTTTTAAATTTTGGACAAATGTATCCCAACAGTTTTATAATGAAAACATATCTGGGACTATTTATCGCATCAGCATTTCTCATACACTTTTCATCAAGTTTGAAAAATCAGAAAAAATAATAATGGTACAGTTCATTTCAAACGCAAAATACAGACATTAATGTTCAAACCGATAATATTTTTCATATAGTCTAATTCCTTTTACTGACAACACTAATGAAATGACATATAATGATCCTTTCTCAGATAATGATTTAAAGAATAATAGTCACATCTCACAAAATACTTGTCAAATAATAAACTACTCCTTTCTCTTTTTATGCCCACAAGCCATTTCTTGGGACACATCTGTCCCATTAGAAGCGAGAGGGCAAAAAGTCATTTTCACGCACTAATGACAATTTACATTATTTTATGCAATGTAGAACGAGACATTAGTACGCTACCTAATGGCTTTATTCAGGGGGAAATCCCTTAAAAAAAGATTTTTTTGCGTTGCAAAATGTTATACATTTTGATCCACGGTTTCTTTTAAATTATGTCGTCCCTTGTTGCTTTGTTACAGTATGAATTTTCTTATAATCCATGTTCAGTATCATGATTATTAGTTTCTTAAATTTTTGTATCGTTTTTCAGAAATTTTCTACTCTGCTTCAGATTTAATTATACTTTAAATCATCTGGAATCCACGAAAAGATACTGTCCATTTTATTGAGGGAATCAAAACTTTTCTGGGATGCAATGACATTCCTTTTACTTTGCGATTACATGTTAGTTCTTGTCAACGTATTTTATGCAGTTTTCATTCTCAGAACTACTCGTAAAAGCAGCAGCAGCAACATCTGGTACAGGAGTCCATGGTGGATTTAGTTGCTTCTGTTTTACAGCAAGGCACTACTACTTTCCCTTTACCTCCACTTTCACTCACCTGAAAGAAAATAATTCATATATCTCTTGAACCAGTATAATTTTTTCTTTTTCTTTCTCATTTTGGTCTCAATTTTTCATGGTTTTGATGTTTTTATGTGGAGGTCTTTCCCTTCTGAAGCAAGCTGCACCTACCAAGTCACCACTTTTTCGTCGTGCGTAGGACAAAGAATACTTCGAGGACAACTCATCTAGAAAGAAATACCTCAACGGCTTTAACAGCGTTATTCTGGATGAGCTTTTCAAAAGAAACGATAACGTGCAAACCAGAAATGACAGCCAAACACTAATAATAAGAGACTTCACGACGTTGCAGGCTCTAAACTGCTTTCTAGTTAAAATTGCTGGAACCTGGAACCAGGTAGCCGAATATATTGTTTCTGATGGCTCTGTGGACACATTAAAAAATCACTACAACAAAACAGTCTACTAAATCCTCCAGTTCTATGAAGTACTGATTCTACATCCTTTTCAACTTTTGGTGCCTGTGTATGATTGCAGCGCACGTGCGTGACAGAAATGTTTGTACGTGATTAAAGTGAGTGTATGTGACTGAAATGTACGTGCTTGATTGATACCTTTACTTTAGATAACATGGGACATGGGTAGAAGCCCAAGTATGGACCCAATAGCTCGTTTCTGTTGTCATATTCTATTCTATCATATTTAACTCTTAGCCTATAGTCACTGAGTACATCGCCTGTATTGAACGAATCCGGTTGTTTAATCGTAAGCTCGAAAATGATGCTATAATGTATATTTTGAACCTCTCTTACCCGACAGATCTATTAAAATCTATGATTTCTACTATTGCTAAATTTTCTCACTCTTTTTACTTCCGTGAATTATTATATATCGTTCGTCCCTGTAAATATACTCAGTTGTTGCTCAAATAATTTTGTTCATACGTGTGTGGGTTGATTGGATCTGTATGATGTACGTATATTTTCTGAAGGCATCGAAAACCCAATAATTTCACATGTATCACCTGTAGTCACGTAGAAGTTTATGATTTTTACATTTTCCCAGTTCAACATCATTTATTTAACATACTTCCGATTTTTCTCATCAGGGCCTGATTGAACTGGTGCAGAGTCTGCAGGATGCAATGGTGGTGGAACAACAGACCTTCGACACACTTACCCTGCAGCTGGAGACCACCAGAGACCCCGTGGTGCAACAGAGACTGTCTGCTGCTCTCTGTACCAGCCAGACTCGTCTAGCGAGACTGTGTGCGCGCAACATGAGGTGTTTCTCGCAGGTAAATATTCATATTAAACAATTTTTAATCTCCTATTTCATTTTCGAGTGTGCACTTCCATTTGGGGAATAAACGTATATAGGCTTCTGGTATCTGTGATCTGGTATTAGTGTATGACTGATGCTACGTAAAAATATTGGTAAATTTGTTGCTACTGTACATATTGAAATGTTATCCAATTTTACAAACGCGATGGTAAGTTTTATATGTTCTAGTCCACCCTTTTTTAGTTTTAATTTCTCAATTGTTTGAATATTTCTTTTTCTACGAGTAAATTATTTATAATTGTTAGTTAACCACGAATGCGGCGCTCTCGGCGTACTAGAAACGAGTATATAGAAAAAAAAAACATTTTATACTACGCGTTGCGTCAACAAAATCCTGAAATCCCAAAAGAATGCGTTACGGAAAATTTTGCTGATTCTAGTACGTGATGACTTAATTTTGAGTCATGCAGGTTCATTTAAAAGAGCACGTACCGTCAAAGATTTCAAACAACTTTGGGACTTGCAAAGTGGAGGTATTAGGTATGAAACTCTACCTTTAGATCTCACCAAAATCGTCGCCAGGCACAGAAGTGTTTACACGATTCATCTAATATAAATGAAAATTATTTGTTAACTAATGATACATTGGCATGGCGTATTCCAATAGTTGGTTCCTAAGTGTCAGAATATTGTCATGTACAAGGGTGTGTGTTGAGATTTCGTCATCGCTTTTATCGGTAGAATTTTGTCGACTCGCATCCTATTTATTTACCTCAAGCAGCACCGTAACATCTAAAAACAGTGCTTCCAAAATGTATTACATGAGTGGTAAAATTACTTTTTTCTGAAGACTGTGTATTGTATTAAATATATTGACTCTAGATGTCCCTTAACCTGGGCTTGATGTCTGGGAAATTAGACAAATATCGTGTATCATCTTTGCAGGTCAGAAATGCCCGCCATATTTTACGAAGGTGAAGCTGAATTCAATGCTAAATTCATTTTGGCGATTAATTTTTGTGTAGGTCTTATTTTTCCGGTATTCTAAGCTCTGACAACCATCAGTCGAATATTTTTCTGCCGTTCTGCATCTATATAGTTGTTTGTTTTGTTACCTGCGTACCATCTTAGGTTACAAGCATTCGACACAAATTTCAGATCGTGTAATTTCGGTGTGTGTGTCCTGTATTTAAGTATATTTCATTATATTTAAAACTAAAAGGTATCCCATCAACTTCGTTTTCGTTTACTTGTACCGAAAAAATTATTGTTATGAGAGACATTTCTATTCACGAAATATCAATAACAATTATATTTGCCGTACATGTGTTTCCATATTTCAGTGTAAACATCACGTCTTTATTAATTGAATAAAATATGTTCAAAAATTTCCCAAACGTTATTACCATTGTATTATATTACTAAATCAAAGCCATAGCGAACACGAACAGCGCAACTTGAGCATTTTTATTTTTATAGTAAAATAGTTTATTGTCGCTCAAAATGTTAACATGCCCATTTGTTCCCTCCGGACTTGTTTTCTAAAATTTAATTTTAAATATTAATTTCTACACAAGCGATAGAAGTTCTCTTTACAATAGGAGTTGAAGTAATATTTAAGAAAACGCAACCATGTTTCTATTTAACATTAAAAGTAATTTCAAATTGGTTATTGCTAGCCACAACATTATCTAAGTAACACCATTGTATGGCTCGTCATCTTGTGAAAATACGAGGTGAACTACGATGGCCGAATGCGACATCTGGCAGTTCTCCCTTGATCCGCCTGTGAGTTGAAAATTTACTTACAGCGTTTTAATATTTGACTTTCAACGAAAGGTGTTACTTAAGAATGTAATTAAAAAACATGAACTCGCTCAAAAGTTATGAAGGAAACCTAAATGGAGATTTCATACGTATTCTTGAAGATTATCGAAGGAAACTCGAATACATACACACACAAAGCCCGTTCAAATATTCCCTTATCATATGAGTTAATGTTTCATGTAGTGATAATGTATCCTCTCATACTCAAAAAAACGTTCATTTTTTTAATTGAAGCTCTACCATGACTTATTTCATAATGTGAATATTATCTAACAGTTCTGTATTCTACAGGTGTTCAAGAATTTTTTTAAATTGTTTTATTGTACAGTGCTGCACTTGAGCATATTCTTAATTCATGTTCAAATAATAGTTATAATTATTGTAATTATTTTCTAAAGTCTCGGTGCGCTTGATGTACTTTTATTTCATCTTGAATTGACTTCTAACATCAATCTCCTAGGAGCGCACTGGAAGAACCTTTTTCCTTACTTCTTTCTTAGACGTGTTAGGAAATATAATGATAAATTACGTTAGTGAGTCGTTATCCTAAGTTTAGTTCGATTAAATTTCCTGTTTTATACGATGATTTTACATCATGACTTCACTTGTGCCTGGCGCTGGTTTACATCATGACTTCACTTGTGTCTGGCGCTGGTTTACATCATGACTTCACTTGTGTCTGGCGCTGGTTTACATCATGACTTCACTTGTGTCTGGCGCTGGTTTACATCATGACTTCACTTGTGTCTGGCGCTGGTTTACATCATGACTTCACTTGTGTCTGGTGCTGGGAAGTCTGTTATTTAAGCTTCGTTAAGAGGGTCCATCTGAGACCCTCGGCACTTCCTTACCCTCGCGTCGACATCAAGGCCTCAGACAAGGCATTGTCATTGCTGCATGAGTCATGTTGTATAAATAAACAGGCAAGCGGTTTTTAGTTTCAACGATATTGTTGAATGATTCTGTTAACACGTTTGTTGCGATTGCCTAGCTGGTGCAAATCTTTACTTTGTACATACAGTCACTAGAAAGCTTTGAAAAAATTACAGAACCTAACCTGAGTGACCCACCGGTGGGTCGCATCACAACAAACGTGTTTATGAAGCTGTATATGGCATGGTCCGAACGTTTATTCATTCATGTTACGATATTCATTAAGATTTGATGTTATTCCTTTGACTTCAATTTCGTCCTGCTTTAAAAGCTACTGAATGAATGAATAATCAATGAAGTATTTAAGGCTTAAAACAAAAACTTCATGGAATAAAGTAGATGTTACATTTTGAAGACATGCTGTTGTTTTTAGGAATATATGCAATTATGTAGGATTATGTTTTATCAATAAGTATTCCTATGCAATTCCAAGAATTAAGTGTTGAGACAAATCGGACTTAAAAGTATAATATGACGTTAATTACCAATTTCATGTACAGTAGTGTACCAATTAATTGAGGGCAAACGCTAAGATTTTCACATATGTAGTTTGTTTGATACAACTTCATTACATGCACTTCATAGTAATTTAGTAACAGATAATGTTCTCCGTTAGGTTGAATAACATCTCGTACACGATTTAACAAAAATTCTACTAATTCAAAACATAAATTTTTGATATCGTTATCACGAAATCAAACTTAAGACACTTTCTGTTATTTGTATCGTGGTTGAACAGTCCATTTCGCTTATCACCTAAAATGCGTATAATACTTACCACGTCAGAATTTATATGTATCACCAATGATTACCTCTTGAGTAATCATTTAAAAAGCGAAGTTTCATTTGTTTCCCCATGTATGTTTAACGTTCATTGCGTGATGTGAATGTTTACGTATACCCGTAGGTACTGCTGTTCTATCATCTATGATACTACGCATAGAATACCTACCACTTACGGATTTTATGATAAGGCATCTTTAAATACCAATACTGTTACATTCTTATGTACAAACTTTATTGGAAATATACGTTCGTGTTGTTCTTGTTCCATTTTACTTATAGTTTTCGTCGTAATGCTTCACAAATTTTCGATGGGATTTACCTCGAGAGAATTACCTGACCGATCTAAAACTTTGAATTACATTTTTCGAAAAAATGTTGCTCAGAATTTCTTGAAATGCACGAACACCGCCAGTGAATGTTTGCGTAAAGGCCTCAATTTTGTTTTGTATTGCAATGTATTTTTTGGAGTTCATCATTCCCTGAACTGGCAGTCATTTATCTTGTCCTCCAGACGTAAAGCAACCACAAAACTTCTACTTTTGTGTGTGCTTAATCTACTTCGAGGGTTCATGTGAAGCGACGAATTTTATGAGAAATTAAGCTATGTACAGGGTGTCCTAAAATAATCTATACCTTTTTAAAAGGCTGTGGTTTGAATACTACTGTTATTCATAAGGTATACATAAGGTGGGTAACAACGTATTCTGAAGACCACATAGAATTTTGGATCTTACTTTTTTGAATGAGATCTGTCCCAGCCTCCTAGCTCCAGTAGTATTCAAACTACAACGTTTTAAATTGCATACATTTTTTGGACACCCTGTATCATAAGTATATATGAGCTGCATATTGCTCGATTTTTCGTTTATCAAGAAGAAGATCTACGGATATTGTACAATATATGCAATTGGTAGTTTTTACAGTGCATTTAACTTCTTAGTTACCCTTTTTATGTACTAGAACACTGAATATACTCGAGTCTTCACTGTTAACGTCATCGGAATCCTGGTATTGTTTGTCTATATTTTGAAAGGAAGGCAAGTTTAGATTGCCTCCTCTCTGTGTTTTGTAATTCCATTTGGGGATGAATTTTTATCAATTACGTATTTTCAAACCTTATATCTTATTTAAAGTGTTATTTTACGGTAATTATTATAGATTGCAGTGAAATTCGTTCATGTCAAGACGAAAGGATTTTGATCCAAACCACTGCGGTTAATGGAAGACGTTCCTTGGCCTACGAACGTCCGCTTGACCGTATGAACGACGCTGAACCGCTGAGGCCACCAATAATTTGATGTGGATCCCCTCCTTTATTGGGTCAGTGTGACTCCAGCAGTGGATGTGTGTGGTTGTGGGCGTGTGCTTACTTGCCACTGGTGTAAAAGGAACGTATTATTGTTTCTTAGCATCGCAGCGTGTGCATATGAGAAATATTCAAGTTCATACTTTCGATCAGTTTTTTATTTCATGATGAAAATTTTCTTGATTGTTTATTGTGCCGTGTGATACAATTAAATTATTCATTGTGACTTTAGTCTCTGAAACACTACCTTTGTTTTCAATTCTCACCAAATAGATATTCTTGACCTAGGCACAAATTTATTGGGAATTCTAGTGTGAGAGGATTTCATCGAATTTTTGTTTCAAAAATTCGTCAGTGATTGTAAGGGGAACCTCAGTTTGGATCAAAGTGCTGCTAAACAGAAAATGAAGGTCTCAGCATATTGGGTGAGTTACTTTTCCTTTAATCTGATTCTAATTTCATACTCAAAAACAGGCCAATTTGGACTAATGTGTATAATTAATAATTTTATTTCTGTAAATCTGCCATTTCTTTGCATAGTTTCTCCTCGTAGTTTTGTTGTGCACCAAATTTTAATGATAAATTAAATGGGATACAATTGATTATGCAGTTGTCGTTGATATATCGTAATTAAAGTGAATAAATGTCTGATGAATTTAACACAAATAAGTTTAACGCATCACACTCATCATTTTATGAAGCTAATTTGGTTTATCACTTTACTTTCAGTAGCTCCGTGAAGAAAATGATAAATTTGAAATACTTACAAAGTACATTTATGTAACTATTTGTAATACGCTTTTTCTAGAACTACAACTATTTCTTAAATAAGTTTTGTCATATTTTGATGGCTGTGGACTTCGGTCGTCACTCTTAACTTTATTAACTTAATTTTTTTGCGCGAATACATCGAGTACATCGACTTAACTCACTATTGCTTTTCTTAACACGTTAAGTGCAGTTGCCTAGCCGGTGTAAATCTTTACTTTGTACATACAGTCACTAGAAAGCTGTGATAAAATTACAAAACCTAACCTGAGTGACCCACCGGTGGGTCACTAGCACTTAACACGTTGCCTGCGATTGCCTAGCTGGTGCAAATCTTTACTTTGTACACACAGTCACTAGAAAGCCTTGAAAAAATTATAGAACCTAACCTGAGTGACCCACCGGCGGGTCGTATCGCACTCAACGTGTTAACGTGTTAAACATTTCTAACTTTTAATTTTTTTATGAATTCAATTTTCCAAAAAGTTGACAAAGTAGCTTAAAACCTTTGATTCACACTTGCTTTCCATCATTCTATGAATAACCGTATGAATCAATCTGTTAGATATTGACAGCTCACACACTATACGGGGTGCTCATTTCTCTAGAGCGGAGCATATTTCTCTAGCCCATTTGTCTAGTCTTGCTTATTGTATCGATTTAAATTTCTGTTTCATCTATACGAGCGATAGCCAGTGCCTTAACATGTCGCCTCAGATTGCCTGACTGGTCTAAATCTTCACTTTGTACGCATAGTCACTAGAAGGATCTGAAAAAATTACAGAACATAACCTAAGTAGTCCACTTACGTACCACTTCGGAGTCAACGTGCTAAGAAGCCATTTGTAGCGGGAAAATTGTTTCAATCACAGATTTTCCTGAAAGGAATGGAGTGAATGTGTTGAAGCTGTAGGTCTTAGTGTCCACTATGTGAGCCATGCATGGGTTCTGGTAAAAAAAGACGAATTTTTAGTTTTTTGGAAGAAGTTTAGTGCACCAGCGAAGTTACTGTGAATTATCATATTAAAGAAATCGGTGTTGCAATCAGCCGCAAAAATGTATACATGTGTACTCAAATTTTATAGACCCACAATTCGAAAAATCAATGTTAGAAAATATTATACTACGAATTATGTGAATTTGTACTTCATCAGTATAAAAATAGTCTTGTAATGTTTTTTTTTGTCGTGTGTGTTCCTTTTGAAGATTCCTCCGAACGTTCAAAATTCGTTTTTTTTTAATTGACAATCATTCGGAGCGCCTGTGCGCTGAAATGATTTGTTAATAATATTGTTAAGTTCTTATTGCGAGCGATACTCGCCTGGTTTTACATTTTATTTTTTCCATTGATAAGCTTGTTTTCTACGTCTACACACCTGCTACATGTACTATGCATGCGATTAACTAATTTTATTGTTCAGGTTTCCCACTGGATTGCTTTTTTGATGCTGAGTAAAGCAAGTTTTCCAGTGCTCAATTCATTAGGGAATTTTTGTGTTGTTATCTTGAGGTGTTAAATATGGTTCCAAATTCCTTGATCATTTCTTCATCCACAAAAATTATTGGTGTTTAAATGCATGTTCTTGTAGTGGAACCTATCTACGTAACCGACGACGTGAAGTTTCTTTTCAGTACTTTCCTGTTTTTTAATCATTATGTGCAAGTGTCACTGATAATATCATGAATACAATATTAGGCAGAGTAAATAATTTTGTATGCTTGTATCTTTTCATTGATGTACTTCAATTACCTAGTGTCTAAGATGCACAATTTTAAACAACCTTTAATCCTAATCCTCCACCTGTGTCGTACGCCTCTGTACGTATGTCTGGATGCTGATTATATTTTGTATCACTTCGACTGAACGAGGCGAATGCTATTTTCGAAGCGATGAACCATAATGTACTGGCATTCACGCTACTCGCCAGCACAACGTGAGCTGCTCGACATGTTCCCCTTGGTGTCCTCATGTGACTTCATCAGCTCTGATCGTAGGGGACAGCTAGGATGTCTGAACTACCCTCGGAGAGAGGGACGTGTTTATAGCGTTTCTTTACGTCTGTTGGCATAGTAACTACGTTACTGTAGAAGATTCTAAGGAGTCGTCGGCCTTCAAATCAGCGTCGGATGTCACAGTAATCTGCTGTGGGTTCTGTTTAGGTTGTGTGCTGGTCCTGATGTTTCTCGCTTTCTCTCTCTCAAACCGTTTTGCGGTATGAATATTTTGGGATTTTTCGATCTCGTGCTCGATATTTAAAGACACTACTTTTCTTCACACTATTCTTTATATTTCTAATTTCAGTAAAGACTCTTTCGGCTCACTTATACACGGTTGCTATTTGAAAAACAAAATTTATCTACCTGCCGTGCATGTGTGTATAAAATAATTTATGTAATTCTGAAGCATAATCTGTCATCGGCTGATCTCGTCAAGTATTCCACCTCCGCGATTACTGTCCCCAGAAGTAACATCTACCTCCAGGTTGACATGAAGGCTAACGCGATATGAAATATCTTGTAACCTCGCTAGTGTGACAGAAACAGTGCTTTCTTTGCTCAGTGACCCCCGGCTGCCAGCGGTGGGAAGTGAAACGCAGTGTAAGAAGCAGGTCATGAGTGAAGACTATTGCATAGACCAATCGTAAACTTAACTGTAGCTCTGCAGAAGATATTCTTGCTCTACATGCTAGCACCTTAGCGTTGTGTGTAGTGCTACTGTGAACTGGCCCCAGTAGTTGATTCCGTAAGCACGGTTTTCTTTATGACTCCGTAGACGACTTTGTTTTAAATATTGCTGTCATACGCCACACACAAGGACTACTATGTGGTCCTTGGCCACACATTATTTTCATGTCCAATGGTAGTGGTAGCGCACTTCGTTAATATCGTTACTCCAGATACTGCGATACTCTTGGGAATCGTGTCGCTCTCGCTGGTTATTTAATATAGAGCTTATCGATCTCTGTGCTTATTCGTTTTTATATCAAAAAAGTTTCCACTTTCGAATGATATCACTTTTAACGGAGTGAAATACTTTTATGACCTTTGGAAGTTAATTTAACCAGTGCTGTTATTTTCAAAATTTTTAAATGCAAAGTTATTCAGTGCTCTAGTTCTTCATTTATAGTCGGATATAGCGGCTAAACCAATATGGAACTTTTAAGACTTTTCAATATTATTTAATTTAATTCGCTATTACTGTAACCTTACTACTGATAAACTCTGAAGCAATGCGTCAATTACTGTTTCTTCTCATAGATGTACATATATTTTTAAAATATTCGATTACGATTTTTGCAATTTGCGTACAAACAAATGTGATTCAATTGTTTAGGGAATGCATTTTGAAAACTTCGTTTCATTCTCAACGGAGAGTTATTTTTCTGAGTGTAAATGCTTGGCCTACTGTAATTAACCTCAATTAAATAACGCAGCTTTCCTGTTTAATTTGGTGAACGTATCGTATCGAAACAGCGTCTAAAAATGACTAAAGCTTGAAAAATTGTTCAGAATTTTTTTTCAAATGAAATGCCTTCGGCATCTGTTGAAACCTTCTGACGTAACAACAGAGATAAAGTTCTGAAATATTATGTGCGGATATTCTGTCCTATAAGATTATGAAAATCCCAATGTTTTTTCAGCTCTGTCTTCTATTTCATTAATGCACACAATCAATACCACACCAAATTTCCAGTGTCAAATAATTCCTGTTTGTCTTTTTATATTATTCTCGCTCTCATGATAATGACGTTGCTACAAAAGTTCCATATCGTCCTTAACCCTTTAGCGATGAAAAGGACCATACGGTCCTCTTTTACGGTCTTTAGGAGAATTGTTCTAATGATTAAACAGTGAGCAATATGAGGTTGCTACTAGGTTTGAACGCGGCGGCATGTTTCAACGTCGTTCTTTTGGCTGCCTGGCTCTCAGTGTGCTTCATTGCATCAGTGTACAGACGGTCTTTGTGAGCTCAAACGTAGAAACTAGAAAAAGAAATTGGTCGCTAAAGGGTTAAAGAAATGAATGCGAGACTTCGATGGCTCATTCTAGGAGTGACGACCATCAGAAAGAACAAGTACCTCTGCTGCTTCATCAACGCTTCAGGAACCGCCAATCATTCTTGAAAAATTACATGGCTCTTAGCCAACATTTTATCCAATTTCCAGACGTGGAGGGCTTTATCCTATTCATGCCACTCCCTCATTTGCAGTTGGTGGAGGCTTGGTTTGGGTCCAATGCAACTGTTTGGTTTCCAGGCCCTCCCTGGCTACTCTGCATTTTGCGTTCGCATCAATAATTTCGTCTCTCATGAAAAATTCATTATTATCCTAACTTTTGTTAGATTTTTTTCCGGAATGATTTTGGTCGTCATGTATATTTCAATAATTTTTTCTTTCTCTGTCAAAATACATAGTAGATTCATAATAGTGTGTTTGTGTGCAATTTTTAAATTTCGGGTATGCATTTGACGCCCGCTGACTCGAAAGGTTTATTCCATAGCGAATTGTCAGTGTTCGTCCCTTACGAAATATCCAGCGGCACCCAATTTCTGGCATCCCTTTCCTTTACGTGTATCCGGTTCCTGAAAAAAAAGTTGCATTAGAGCATGTTTGTGATGTATCTATGATGCTTACTGAAGATAATAACAAAACAATTATCATTACTAATACTATGCTGCATAGTGATATAAACAGTAAAAAAGCAGGTATTGTTGCGAAAACGATGTTATATATTCATAATAACAGTACGGTATGTTTGCTGCCCATATACTGATCAGAACAAAACTTTACTACTACTAATACTGCCACTGTCGTAGCCGTGCCCAAAATTAGGTTCGTCGGAACTCACAAGCTTTGTAATTTTTAACTGAAATCTTTTTTATTCATTTTTGTCTTACATAACGCAAACAAACATGGCCAGTAATTTGATGTGTGTAACATCAGGAGTCCACTAAGGGAGCGTTTCAAGCCTGCTCTTCTTCATCATTTACATCAACGACCTTCACATCGAAATCATCAGTGAAATCAATAAATTCCTCTGCAACACTTAACTCATACGACGTTCAACGAAAGGGACGGAATAGCTATCCAATCAAATTTCAACCGTTTGCTACAATGGATCGAAACCTTGCACATGAGTTTCAACATTAATAAATTTTTAGTAATGCCCGTTGGTGAAAATAACTGGCATTTCCAACACGCGGTGAATGACATGCCTTTTGTTGCAGTAGAGCAACAAAGAGATCTTGGTATCATAATCACTGAAAATCTCAAGCATGACAAACAAAGGGAAAAAGTAGGAAACGCGAACAGAATCATTGGTTTCATTGCCGCTAGTCTGGTCACATCTGGAAGAAGCAGCACAACTCTGGTCTTCTACCCTACGAAGCGATATTGATAAGATTAGGGAAATTCAGCGGGAAGAAACGAAATGCTTCTTGAACTCCGTAATCTGAGTTTTAAAATGCGTCTTCAGCTGCTCGAACTCATTTTCGTGGAACAAAGAACACTGCGAAGACAACTCATTGAGACCTATTAGGGTCTTAGCAGCCTTAACAATGTTACCCTCAAATGCTTTTTCGACAGGAGCGATAACGTGCGTACCAAAAATAACGGTCAACAATTAACAATAAGAAACTTCAAGATATCGTAAGCTCTGAACTTATTTCAAGTTAAATTGCCAAACTTGAAACCAGCTGCCCGAGAGCATCGTTTCTGCTGGCACTGAGAACACTTAATTGTCTCTACAAATATTGGATCAGAAACCCCCCAGTATTGTAACGTAATGATTCTTTATCCCTTACTCCTGAACCCTGTGTGTGATTGCAGTACATGTGTGTCTGAAATACTTGAGCGTGTACGTAAATGAAATATCTTGTGTGATTGAGGTGTACGTGCATGAATAATGCCTTTACTTTAGTAGGCGTGGAACTTGGGTAGCAACCCACGAATGAACCGAACGGCTCGTTCCTGTCACCTTATTCTATTCTATCCTATTAAGAGCGTTTAAATGCTAGTCATTCGTTAAAAAAGTTTTTTTCGAATTCACAAATAATTGATGTTCATGAATAGTGTGCATTTGATTTTAAATACATTTACTCGCGTTTTAGAATAGAATAGAATAGAATTAGGCTATAGGAACGAACCTTCTGGCCCATTCTTGGGTCGGATAATTACTTCGATAATTATTCGGTTGTATACCCAAGTCCCATGCCGTATTTCTAGCCGCGTCAACCATGTCGGCAGCGGGATTCGAACCCGGGTCTTTCCGCTCGCAAGCAGATTCGCTCACCAGTCGACCAAGCTGGTGATGAACGGTAATATGAACGGGGATTGCTTATTGCTTACGGGGATTGCTTATTGATGCGGCATGGAACTTGGATAGCAACCTAAAAATGGGTCAAACGGCTTGTTTCTATTACCCTATTCTATTATAATATCAATACATTGACGATACTTTTTTATTTAACTAACATGAGTTAAGTCATTTTTAAGTCTGCACCTTGTTTTTTATGGATCTGCTTCTAGAAAAAGCGATTTGCTTTAAAATTTTAAGGTTTTATTTCACACTTTATTATCCATGCAGGGTTTAGTTTCTTCTGAAACTGCACCCATCATGAACTGACGTATCTGTTTTGCAATTAATATCTTAATCTTCTGTTATTAATAATATTACTCATGAAAACACCATAGAGGTAATTATGATTTCGTTAACCATACTAGCCATCAGTACATCTAGCCTTTGCTCGTTAATATTTTGTATATATAATTTTAATTTTGAGCTTTGAAATCAATTTAGAGCATAAGAATTCACATGCATACAGCATTGGAAACGACCTCGAAACCTAATTACTGAAGGGAATTGTTTTTATTATGTCGGGTAATGTCCTCAAACTTTTAACTTACCCTCTTTCATGTATGTACTAAGAAAGTGTGCATGTTATTTAATTTACGCTAATATCTACAGCTGTTCAAATATTCTGCATCTTCTTAAAGTCCTAACCCTTTTTGGAAATAGCGAAGAGCTATTGAAGATAAACAGAGCGCAAACAACCACGAAGACTTGATTTGTTCGTCTGTTCGATCTTTCCCACGACCCACGAATAACGTTTCTGTAATTTTGATAGTTTATTCAATAACAAAGTCTTTTTTGTTTCGCATTCTCTAAGTTTACATTTTGTCACAGGATGTCGCTTGTGAGTGGGGTCGAGTAATTTTTGCTGATTGAACAAACCTCAAATTAAAGGAACTTTCTTTCGACAGTCTTTCCGAACTACTCTTCAGTGTTGCTGAAACGTTAACAACAAAATAACCTGCAAACCCTTAATAAATAAAAACAATTGAATTGTCTGAATGACAACAGAATGAGTTTTGTTCATACCTAACTTTTCGAACATATCCTTAGATTGACAACCTAGTTTATGCTTTCTAGCCATTGTTCAAAAACTGTAGCATTATACTGAATCGAAGGCGTCTGTATTGACCTAAAGTAATCAAAATTGTGTAAAACCGACGTTTCTCAAGTCTTTCGCAAATGCTGTCCTGAATAGGATTTTCTAAGCGTTTTTTGGCACTAGTCGTTCTTCAGGAATAGATTGTATTTTAATGTCCTCGCGCGAAACATGGAGTTACATTGACCATGCGTTTCTCTTTTTGGTTGGCTTCTCGGAGGGACATAGGAGTGCCTCGAGTATCTATATTGATTTTCATAGTAGAATCAGCAAACCTTGTTCTTGAAGTCGATTGTATGTTTAGTAGTCGAACTCCAATCTGTCTTTTTTTCTCTCGTGCTTCCTCCTTGTGGAAGATGTTAACGAACTACTGACCTCTTTGTCTGTTGCTGTCTTTCTTTTTCTCATTCCACCTCACCGTTTTTTTGCCTTGCTCTTTCACATACGCCATTTCGATTGCGGAAGTAGGTTTCGGACTGATGTATGTATGAGCACTGTTTGCCTTGAAGTTCGCATGTTTTTTATTGGCTAGAAGTGGGGCTGCTTCTGTTTATTATAAGTAAATTCATAGGCTTTTGAGGAGATATTTTCTCTTCTTTCAGCTAAGATTTTATACTTTTGTCTTCCTCTGTTTCGATGTGAATTCAGTAGCATCTCTTGATCTTATTGGTGAAAGGGAAACGTGTTCATGCAAACCAATCGCTATATACTTTTTCGTTACGTTATTAACTTTATTGTTTTCTGCGCTCGTCAAATTTGGAATGTTCAGATTGGTTATAAAACAGGATGCCAATTTTTACGTTAAATTTATCTGACAAACCTTTGTTTTTGTAACTTCATCTAAATCAGAGCTAATAACTCTACCCAGACCATGATCCACGTTGATTCCTATTTTGCATTTAAGAGCAATACCACTTTCTGGAAAAGCACATGTCATCTTTTCAATAACTTGTTTGATATGCATATAGGCTAATATTTGTTTTTTTTTGTGGTTCTAGCTACAGTCCTAATTCCCGGTTGGGGGATGATTGCCTCTGGGTTTTATTCACCATATATGTACCAATCAGAACATTTCGGGTCAATAAAAGCACCAAAGAGCTTGACAGATGTCTAAATAATCTACAAGGAATGTTTTAATGACATTGTGTTTATTCCATCTATTGTGTGGCAACTTGTGACACTCAAATGAGTTCCGTTAAGTGAGTATCAGTTCGTCACTTCGTGGTGTTCGCATGTAGCTTGTAGTCGACGATCTGGCTTATCGTAAGTTCTTGCGATGTTTAAACAGTTAGGAATGTCGGCGTAGAGAGAGAGATGATCATCGCAGAATATCCGGCGCTTTCTATTAACATCATGTTACCCTACACTACGTATGTAGATGTTGGCGTACTGTAACTTTTCGGAGTAAAGTTAACTTGTTTTGAAAAGTAAAAGTGATTGCCCGTCTACTATGTGTGGTCACAAGAATTCCAGTGTCACCAACTTTTTCCTTGCCCTAAAAGATTATCGTAAAGGATGGCCAGTGAAATCATTTATACACAAAAGTCAGGTCGTTAAATTAAAAACGATCATTTATCTATTTTACTCGAGCAATCCTAATAACTCTAAATTATTGCGAGTCGTTTTTTGTTATCATTTTGGCGTTACAATATAAAGCATTTTTTGTGTACTTTCTCGTCACGTCGAATAGTTTATCTTGTTATGCTTTCAGCTTAGATTGATTCATTTACCTGTGTAAGTTCATGAAATTTGCCAACTTGCCCTGACACAAACTCTGAACTTACACTTCACGAGTTGAACTCAATCTATAAACAAAAGAAAATTGTTTTCTTTCGTAATTTTTTGTCCCACGAGCGGATACAAAAAACAGTGGAACAATCCGTGTATGGATGCACCATTTATGCAAAATTAAGTAGTTGATATTGATATCCCTTGTGTAAATTAGACTATTTGAAGGATGTGGGTATCATTGTTGTATGGAAAAGGTGACTGCAGACACCGAGGCAACTTAAGACACGGAGGCAACTTAAATGACATTTTTTCATGAAGTTAGCACAGCTCACTAAATAAACTAGAATTTCGTATGATAAGTCTCTTTGCCTCTTCATGAAGATACAGGTTCTTATGTTCCATGAGAAGAAAAAGCAAACAGAGATTTTTGTTATCCCTGTACATGCTTACACGATCCCCTGGGATAGTTCAAGCTTAAGGACCTGTAATAGAAAGCACAGTTCGAGAACTGACCAATTCTATCGCAGCCGCCGCAGCCCTCATACCCGACTCCCTGCGGTCGTCGTTTATAACCCTTGCCTCTACTTGCCGTGTTCCGCTCAGAAATGCTGGGGTGAAAAGATCCTGAGAAAGACCGACGCTTAATTTGCGTTCATTTATGGCAAATTGATGCTAATAGAGCAACAGCGCTCTGCGTGTTCCTCAAGACGGTGGCGTGCCAATTCTTGTCGCGATTATTTAGGAAGAAGCAAGCATGTTTTGCCAAGCATTGAATTCGCCACTGTTACGTGCTGACGTAATTGTAAATTTATGTTTGTTGGTAATGAGTGAAACTGTTGAGGGCACATTTTGATAAAACCATGAAAGTACTGTGATGTTAAGTCTAGGTATTATTTGAAGTGTTACTTGGAAGTGAAGCCGATACCGTACTGATCCAAGTAATTTTCTGACTCCATCTGCTTATGGAGTTAACCGATTGAAGCATTTTCTAACATAACTTCTTGATAAAAATAAATGATCTGTTTTCCGTATCCTGCCGCAGTACTGGAATCATTTGGGCTGTTCTTAGTTAATATCAATTTGTACATTGTTTTGGACTCCTAAAGTAATATTTTACCGACTATTTTGGGCTGTTAGATAATTATTTTGTGCATTGTTTTGGGTTGATAGAGAATTTTTCACGTTTACCAATGTCTCGTAATTGAGCGGAAACGGTGGTTATGCACCATGCACCAAAATTATATTTTTGCCCGAAAATAATTTACCAATTGAAATCGACCAAACCCTGAAATATTCATATGTATGTGTTACTTGAATGTTACCACAGTTTTTAAAGTAACATGCACGCTGTATTATTTCCGAACGTGAATTTCGTATTGATCATTCTTGACTCACCTATCCCAAACTGTCTACAAAATTATAAAATTCTTTCGATACCACTGGAAGAATGATTAATAGTTAGTGCTCGTCACAACGATTGTTTAACCCCGGACATTCTCGCCTTGCCTTCCTTGAACGCCTATCAAGCGACTGAAAATGATGAATTGTATACTGGCGCTGTCAGTCTGAGCCATACGTTCGCTGTGGATATCCTATTTCTGCAGTGTGATATCGGTAGGTAAGGTACAGTATTTTTTATACTTTATTTCCGTAGTGCTATATCTGTGGGTAAGGTACATGATTTTCAGCCCTTATTTCTGTAGGGGCGATATCTGTGGGTAATGTACATGATTTTGCAGCCTTTACTTCTCTAGTGTTATCTCCATGGGCACGGTGCAAGTTTTTTCAGTGTGTATTCGTGGGATATTCACGGAAATGCAAAACTATTCCTCCATTCTTCACTCGAATAAGGAGTATTCGTCTCCAGTAATTACTTGCATAATAAAATGTGGGGAAAAACAGTTGCTCAACACTGGTTCATCGATTATTCGAAGGAAGAATAGCACTTCCTGCAGCTTGCCTCATGCATTTCTTGGCCTCAGAGTTATATTGCTACTCGATAAGAACAATTGCATGAACTTCTGTTCTTTCAGTGACGGTCGCAGCCATGTTCATTGCCAGACCAACGTTCTTCCGCAGCTCCATCTATCAGCTCTGACGTGTTCGCATGGAATTATAAATCAGTGAATAAATGAACGGGAGTACCGCAGACAAGAGAGTAACAAATAATCAATTCATTTATCATTAGTCATAAATTTTTGTCATCAGTCACAAAACTTCGAGTAAACTGTGCAAGCTTTCTATTTTTTGTCTTGCTTTTTTGTGGAGTGCGTGGCTGATGAAAATTTTAATCTCGCTACAATAATTCCAATCATTTAATTTCCGTATTACAACTCCTCACCCTTTGCGGGCGATAAAATTAAGTTAGTGCATAAGATCTCATTGAATAAAAGACCGTAGGTACTCTCCCTATCCTCCCGCTTTACGGGTGTCGTGGGAGGCAAGGGGGAGAGAGAGGGGAGTGCAACCTGTTCCGTAAGATGGAGTCGCAAAGAGGTACCATTTGGCTAACTACCGAGCTCGTGAGAAACCATGAAGATGCGACGATTGACCTGTTTTAGTCTGATACGAAATTGGGAACTAATTGCTTGAGGCATGTTAACTAGATACGAAACGGGAGGGAGGATCGGCTGCTTCAGTGGTAACTAGATACGAAACGAGAATTGACTGTTTGAATCTAATAGTAACCTTATACGAAACGGAGGGATCAGCTGCTTGAGACATCGTAACTTGGTACGAAATTATGGCTTAGCTGCATGGAACATCGTACCCGAATGCATAATATGTGGATCAGTTGCATGAGACTGATCGTAACTAGGTGCTGTCTCAACTAAACTGGATGAGACATCGTTACTTTAAGTCCACTGCTGGTGCTCAAGTATGTAGTTACTTTCCTCGGATATGTCCGTGTAATCACATGTACATATACTCTCTCGGGTAATTACAATTCTGTTTGTGCTTAAAAGTTTGTGCAAAAGCATTTAAAAATAAATTGAATATCTAAATAATTTCTTAACTGTCCACTAAAATTAGGGAAGCATAAATACTGTAATGGAAAACTATGAAAAGATCAGTTGATCTGTCATAACACCACATGAAACAGTGCTGTTTGGTGTCTCATGAACAGTGTAATGGCATCATAGAAACGCATAATTTCATTCAGTGTAATAATTTTATGATCATACGGTGGTTACCTGTTATAAAAGTGGCTTTATACTGACATCACTACTACACACGGGTGGTATTGCAGTGCTCTTTATTCACCCAAATGGATTATGGACAGTGTATGTAATTACAAAAATTATTCATGAATATGTAATTCGTATAGTGCATTTATATTCATTGACCGCCTGAAACATCTCGGGCGTATGAATAATGTAAATTTTGGTGTCCCTCACGTTCTGTATAACAAGACATTTCCAGTCAGAGCATGCGTAGTTTCACAATTTAAAAATCATACGCTTTGTTTATAATTCGAACCTAATTATTGAACATTAAGAAAGAACATTGCTGCTGGTGGCCGGAAACATTCAACGTTTAGAATTCAGTTGCTGTATTGGATATCGTGTTGCATTTAGACGTCCCTACAGTATATTTGTGGTAACGAATACCGAAAGGTGTATACACCCGTTCATTTATTCGCTTTCCAGTAGTTAATTAATTCTATACTGCAAGTGTTTTGTGCTCACAGGCTGCTGGTCGGGTTCATCGCCCCAAGTTCATTTTCCATTCCACTTATTATTCATATCATAGGTAGCGTAAAATGATGTTCTCACTAGATCAAAACACGCTAGGGGTTTTAAAAAATCGATCTATTTTCAAAGTTATTGCGTCAAGACGAATGACATTTGAATAAATTGAGCAGCTTGAAAACAATTTTGCATATTAAATTGACAAAAAACTAGACACTACATCATTATAAGTTTAGGAATTACATATTTTTTGGTATAAGAGACTGTATTCACTCTGACTTGAAAATGTGAACAGCAGCGGCCTTGAGGTATTGCTCTCAGCATTTACGTCCATGTATCCGTACGCAGTTGCTAAATGTACTTTTTCTACTGGGCGTTTAAGTCTTCCAGTTCGTCAGACCGTAAAGTTTTTTCTTGTTCTTCCGCAACTTGCTTCGTTAGTTTAAGTAAACTGCTGCTTTTTTCTCTGTAATTTCGTTATGTTTTACATCTCCCTGCCAGGCTTCGGACGGGGGAAGACAAAATGATCAATCCAGCTTCGGATAACGTTCATTAATGCATTTGTTCGTGTGGGAAGTAACGCCATCCACTTGGCTGATCGAATTTTTAAAATCAGGTGAAACAGAGTGGCATTTTATATAAGTATTGAAAATTAAATCATGTTTTCTGTTAGAACTCTTTTGTCGTTATTTAACTTATTGTGTCAGGGTCAATTTGACGCACTTTGTCGTTGACAGATCTCATAGATAAGCACGGATAAGCAGCCTTAAAATGATTCCGGCTTTCTTTTCAGAAATAAAATACAAAACACTGGAATGAGTAATGGAGAAGAAAGGAAATAAATGTTCACATTCTTTCAGGTATTTGAAGTACGTTATTTTGTCTTTACGTATTTGTCCCATTTCACAAATTGAATTCTAGTTAATCTTCCTTTTAGAAT
>VCRD01002194.1:0-23302 GCA_006783055.1 Trinorchestia longiramus | reverse complement strand
CTGGGTGTCATTAATAAGATTTTGTTCATTAAGGTGCTTCGTTATACGGACTTTAAGTAGTCTTTCTATTGTTTTGCTGATGACAGATGTTAGACTGATTGGACGATAATTATTAGGGATTTGTTTGTTCCCCTTCTTGAAAATAGGAGTGACATTTGCGCGCTTCCAGTCATTTGGAACTATCCCAGTTTCGAGAGATCGATTGAAGATGTTTGTTAGAGGTTCGCTTATTACTTCAGCTGTTTCTTCGAGTATCCGGGGACCAAGGCCATCGGGTCCGGTTGACTTATATGGGTTTAAAATGCTGAGCTGTTCCTCTACCTCTTCTACTGTAAATACGCCATCTGACAGGATTTCCTGAGTGTTTAAAACATGAGGTTGCGGGATTTAACTTAAGTCGTCGTGAGTGAACACAGAAGTAAAGTATGTATTAAGAATTTTGGCTTTGCTTTTGTTGTTCGTTTGCGTTGAGCCCTCAGAATCAATCAGTGGTCCAATAGTGTCTCTTTTGAGTCGTCGGTCGTTCAAATATTTGTAGAAGCTTTTCGGGTTAGTTTTAGCTTGTGCTGCAACTTTTAATTTGGTATAACTATTTTTGATATAGATTTTACTGAAATTTAGAAAAAATCTTCGTACAAAACCCTGAGACGACTTTTTTTTGAGCAGATTCTTTGAAATTTTACTTCGATCTTAGAGTTTGTGTCTTCAAGTGCATGGAGTCACTAAATAGCCGACGCAGTCACATGTTTTCAGATGGTTCCTCGTACCTGAATGGTCCAATTAAATTCATTTAGGCTTTTTCGATGCTTGTTTTTCAGCGACGGTAGTCATAAAATCTACTGATGAGTGTGTAGGACATCATGAGGATCTATAAAAAATAAAATCACCAACGTATTCGGTGCAATATCCGTTCTTTGACTTAACTAAGTTTTAAGACTTGTTCTGAAAAAAAAATTGGATAATGTTATTACTCGTGTTACCTAATAATGTTTTATTAGCGGCAATAAAAAAAGATTCCTAAAATATTATCATGAATGAATGAATGAATGAATGAATATTGTAAACAAGGCTATTTATGCTTGTGTACTTAGTAAAATAGTATGAAAGACATTGCAAGTTGGAAAATTCCATCGTCTAGCTGTCATACAAAATATACGAGATTCGCCTTGAAAAATTTATTTTCTTTTTATCTTCACAGAAAGATGTTTTTATGAATAACTCCTCTAGTTTTCTATATTAATGACGTTCAAACTGCGGACATAGCATTGTATTTCTAGGAAAAATGTGTATTCAAATTGCTCGATAACGGTTAACTGATAAATATTTTATCAGGTTTCAATATATTAAGTCATTAAATGTCTCTATATAAATTTTTTGACTTATTTTACGGAAAAAAATTCTAAAACTTGTAGAGCTAATAGCACATTGAAAATCATTAATGGTAGATTCGCCAATCTGATACATAGAATAGTCTTGGATATATTTCCAAAATTTTCTTTTGTACAGTAAATTTGTGTCCTCGTTGCAAATTGGAGAGTTTTCAGACTCTAATTTTTGAGAGGCCATTAAACTGTTCCCTCGAGGGTCTCGGAAGTTAAAACTGTCCAGGTGTCAAACATTTTGTTATGTCGCATGCTATGAAATTTCATTTTACAAAGACAATATTAACATAGGTTTCTCTTCACGTATTTGTTATTGAGTTTAGTGGAAAGTTTGAAGAATGACGTCTTCGTGTGTAACATTATTTGAGTTAAAATACTGTAGTTGCCACCCGTAAATTTTGGTTTAACTCAACGTTATTAGTATAATGTACCGATATTATGTGAGACGTACACTAACATAGTGACGTAAGCTCCACGAACGAAAACGTAAGAAAAACGCAAAGTATTGCGACTTTCAGAATGCGATGTCTGCAATGAATTAAGTTAAGAAGCTAGGATTGGTCTTAAATTGATCATGAGCATGTTTGCAATCATGAAATAATTAAGTTATGTATGCATTCTGAAATATGAAACTATAACTGCGTTTTGCTCCAATTAAAATTCATACTGTACAACAAATTGCTGTACCACATTGCATAAGAATAGAAATAACACCTCGAAAACCCATAAAGAGATCCCCCAAAGGTATTGTTTGTTACTTTATACACAAAGGTAAGTATCTTTAAATGGTAAGAAATACAATATAGTACAATAATAGACCAATGATGATGATGATGAAGATAATGAATGAGTAAGAAAAAGCCTGGGCGCTCTGATTGGCCGCGCTGAAGTAATCTCGTACGCTAAAGAGTATCGATTGAGACGCTCGTGCCCGCGTCTGTGTGGCGCTTCAGTCAGGCTGCAACTCATTCTCTAGTGTGCTGAAGCTCCACGTCGCCTGCGACGTATTGTAATGTTGTTTAGACGAACTTTCGACCTTACTATGCGCCTCGATTTTATTCTCCCATGACTTCCCCGGATAGCTGACGTCGAGACGCAGATAGTGGTATGATAATCCCAATTTTGCCCAGAGTGTCGCTTACGTCACTGTTACTATACGCCTTATATTATGTACTCAATATTAGTATTAATGCATATTAGAATTCTGAAAATCAAAACCGTGCGTCGCATTATTAAATTAATTAATTAAGCTTTTTGTTTATTTTGTTCCCAGGTTGGAATTATATTATTTATGTTTTGTGTGTTGCGAGTATTTTGGTTACAATGCGTAACCCGCAGAATGAATTGGCCTCATTGTCATTTGCGCTATCGTTTCATTATACTTAGGACGTCTTAAATGTAGCACAAACCTGTCCTAAGGATCAAAATTGTGAGACATCGTCTTAGAACATTTGCTAAGATGTTTTTGTTGTTTGTTTAAGCTTCGAGTTCAGCATACATAAAGTGAATCTGGATCTGCTTATGCTACATCATTAACAGTTTATAATTGTGTAGGTAAGGAATGATGATCTGTGTTGTATTTTCAAGTCTGGTGCAATACTCTAAACATGAATTGATTTTGCACCACTGACAGGCACACGTGTGATTGTTATGTGTTTTGCGAGTATTAAGAATTCATTTATCAAGTTGTTTCAATGGTAATTTGCATTATTTCATCAATGCAGTATTGTATTTCACCTTTACGTGTTACTGTAATACAGTTTAATTAAATGAGCCCCTTAGTTATCCATTCATCTCGAAACGCTCGATTCGTCGTAGCTCCATTTTTCGTGAGTGTCCAATTATAGTATATCAAACGTTTCTGATATATTCTTCCGTTATCTTCGGCTTCCAGCAATCACTAAAGGCGCGTCACAAAGACTCGTCGCCACAGCAAGCCCTTGCTTCTCACCACACGTCCAGCCGGCCCTCCAATGTGTCCAAGACCACCATCACGCATACGAACACCGACAACGGCTTGAACAACTCGGCTCTCGACTTCAATTTCGGGCAAAATGCAGCCTACGACAGTCGTGCTGCCAGTCCACGGGATTCTGGGCTAGCAGTGTCGTCCACTAACGGGTCTGACGGAGAGGAATTTAAGTCCACTTCAGGATCGCCGTCGCCGCCGCCATCTGTGTCTGGGGCCGCGTTCAAGAATTCCCTCGCCTTTTTCCAAAAGGCTGCACATTTAGTGGTGAACAACGCTAAGAATGCTCAAACTGGTGAGTTTTCCTTGCAGCTTATGGTTCATTGATTGTTTAGTGTTTAGTGTAAAGTTATTAATTATTCAGCATCTTAGTGTAAAAGCATGTGTAGTGGAATAGAAGAGGGAAAGACAGATAATAATTATGGAACGTAAAATCAAGCAATAATACGCAATACAATGAAGAAACGGTGCATATGTATTTAATTTATTTCTATAGACTACAATATGTCCTATGAAGGTCTATAGGGGATCTGAAATTCTACTGTGCGTACATTTTTTTGTACAGGAGCTGTTATTTGCATCGTCTGTTTGAACTAGATTTTAAAACCCTCCTTATCTTACGTAACCCAAAAAATAACACGAACTGCGAAGTAGCTCAACTTCTCATGTTAAAAATACGACGCCATCCGAAAAATAAATTAGTTACTTTAATTACAATTCAATCGTTTGTTGTATCAATCACGATTATTACTATCGTTGGGGTTGTTTATGACTGGTATAACTTGATCTTCATGACAAGTAATTTTCATCGTTGTCACCTCTCGGATCACGTTGTATGTTCGTGTAATAAAATTTAAGTGTCCTTATAGGCGACTACCTGATGTTTTTCAATAAATATTACTCTCATTCTTTCATTTTACACTCACGAATGAATGACTTCATGTTCATAGTTCACATCAATGGCGACGTTAATATGAACTCGTTCAAAACGAGGCCAAGTTATCGGAAACGATAATTTGTTACTGCCCATTGTGATCAGCGTCATTAGCTTTGTTTTTTTAATTATCTTTCGTGGTTTAGGCGCCAGGCAGAAAGAATCCCGCCGTCGGCGGTCAGGCACCAGCAGTAGTGGCGTTGACAGCGCCTACAGTGACTCAGCCTCCGAGGACCTCCACTCGAGGAGCCTCGACCGGAAGGGCGAGCGCCGCCCCCGCTTTAGCGGCGCCCCTGGTCACGAAGGGCGCCCCCACCAGACAGCCGGCAGGACCCGCAGTCTTGGCAGAGAGGGTCCTGCTGGTGCTCCAGAAGTCGGGCAGATGTCATCAGATGAGGGAAGCTTCCTGGGCAGCGCTGAACTTCCTTCTGACGCTGGCACGTACGAACAAGTCCTCTTTATCAACGGCAGACCACAGTACCAGGATGATTTTAGAAGGTGAGTATACTTCTTGTGAGGATTTTAAATATTTCTGTGGAGTTTTTTACGATTTATTGTATGAGGGAGGAATATTGTAATATTGTCGAGGTGAGTTCTCATTTATATAATACCTACGAAGTGAAAAAACCTGTTTTTTTGTAAGATTAAATAAGTTTCATCAAACACTATCGATTTTTTTAATCGAATGACCATATTTTAGTATCGCAAATATACGTATGCACCATCCATAACAAACTCTACCAAACTCTTCCAAACTCTTGGCTAAACGCAATTCTGTTGAGTTGAATGTTCTGGTAATTTTACCCCTATTTGTTTTGTTCGTGGTAGGTCGCAGAGCTGCGAGTCTTTGGACTCCTGGACGAATAATTCCGCTTCATCACCGTCTTCTACAACGACTGTCAAAATTAACTTGTCGTCGTCTGGGATCCCGCACCGGAATCAAAAGCCACAAAAAAATAAACACTACAATAACATCCCTTTTCCTTCTCGACAATCGTCTTCTACGTCTCCGTCCACCATAAGGTATGAATTCTATTCTGAGTGCGACATGGACCTGAGTAAACAAACTGTGTATAAAATGCCCATATGTATAATTGTTCGAATTAGTAGCATTATCACAATTTACTGGAAGATTGAAACTGTTTGTAAATGTCATGTTTTCTGCAAATTCGAGCGCTCTCTTGAAGTATCATCTTAAATTTTTTATATGTTCTTGATTATTATGACGTAGTTCATTTTCATAACGTATTGAAACTTTTATTAAACCAACCATACACAAGCATAGTACTTTTTGAAACAAATTTGTGAGATTTAAAGAATACATGCTTACAGATTGTTTATACATATACTCGTATATACACGCGCAAACTAGAGCATTAGTAGAACGGACGTACAATATGCAATTTTAGAAATAGAACTTAAGCTGAAAAGTGTACTAATAATGTAGCATTTAAGTTAATTTCTGCAGCCATAGCGTTACAGTTTGTGTTGACACATCGCGTAGAGTTTCTGTTGACACAGCATGAAAAGCTGCTGTTGAGAGTGTAATAGTTTCTGTTGACACAAAGTTGGAGGTTTTCATCACGCTAAGAATATAGCTATGTGGAACTGGGTTATTTTGAATATTTTTTTAGATTAATTATTTGCGTTGTATTTGTTTTGTATTAAACTCCTTTTTTACGTTCTCACTTCCAAATAATGCAAAATTTGCAAGTTTCGAAATACTTTTTTGATCTGTCAGAATTTTTTACTGTCACGTGATATAAAACAGTATTACATCGACGACATTACAGCACAACGAACAAATTCCCAATTGTTTCAAAATATACTTTGTTTGAATTACTTTTGTTCATCTCCGTCTACCGTTTTTGCCTTATAATTTTTTAAGATGTGGCTCCGCACCCTGTACATTATGCCTTTTGAGTATTGAATTTTGCTTGGTTCTATAATACTTGAAATTCTGTCGGGGCACTCAAACTTTTCTATTTTATTTCTTGAATGTCTCATTGCATGAAACCATCTATCGTATACCTACAGGAACGTTTATATTTTCAAAGAACCATATTCTAAACCAATAATGAGCTGATACTCGAGGTTAACTGATGGTAAACATCGGAGTAATTCTACGAGTACCCGAAGGCTTAGTGGTTCTCTTTGGGGGCTAGTTTTAAATTTCTTTTTTGTGTGTTACCGTGCACTTCGTAAAATTTCATACGTCAACATCCATTTCGTTGACCCCCTACGGTATAAGTTCTTGTACTTCACTGTTGTTTTTATTTTCTTAATTAAAAAGCTCGACTTTTCTGCTGCCTGTCCAATTATTGTTTCCCGCGTTAACTTTATTTTTTGAGTAATTTATTCAGTGCGAAAACTGGGGATACACAATTTATAATTCGTTAACTATTATCTCTCCGCAAAATGAATACATGATGCTTCTACAAATCTGGTAAATTCTTCATCCATGCCTGAAAATGATACTTTTTAACACATGTGCAACCATAGTCATGACAGGTGCTTTTCAGATGTTAAAGTAATTGTCTTGTCAGGGCAAATTTATATCTATCTTAGTAACCTTAAAAAGTAAAACTGAAAAATGGCTTTTTATTTTTCATTACAGCAGCGACGGTGGTTGGACTCGCGTTGTTTTGGACGGGACCAACAGCAAGAACAATAGCAGTTCTACAACTAAGAAAAATGGCCTAAACAGCTACAGCTGTAGCAGTAGCAAGAGAAATGTTACCGATAATCCAACAGCGCCAGCTGTCAAGTGCCGTTCCAGCTCATCCTCGTCGGCGTCATCAGGTGGGAACTGTAGACCCAGCGCTGACTTGTGCTCCAGTCTAACGTCAGGCGGCAGTTGGGCTGGTGGAGGAGGTGGTAGCGTGCGAAAGAGTGACAGCGACTACGCCCTCGGTTACTCTTCAAGTGCAACGAGCGATTCGGCTTCGATAAGTGTGACGCTTCCCAGAAGGAAACCCTACCTTAATTTGCAAAGTGTCACTACCGGTAACGGTAGCTCCGTGGTGAATATCTACAGTAGTGGTGGTGGTGGTGGTGGAACAGGTGTTAGTGTAAGTGCTCGTAGGGAGGTTGACGTGTCTCCGTGTAGAGAATTTCTCCCTAAAGTTTGTGGTGTCAATATTCAGCGGTCTCAGAGTTTCAAAGAAGGTTTAGATGATACCAAGAGTGGTTTTCCAGTTCGTTCATATCCGTTGACGCGCACACAAAGTTACAATGAAGGGCTGTCCGGAGAACTGGAAGACTTCAACAGGCCTTCATTAAGTCGTGCGCCATCAATTGATGAAATTTTAGAGTCTGTGAGAAATCTGCGTGTCAAGAAAAACATGGTTAAGTCCACGCCTGATCTTTATCAAAACATTGGAGAGTCTGTGTATCATTCTGCTTCGATGCCTCGTCACAAATCGTCGAGTAAAAGCAAGAGTAGTCGGTCTGCAGGAGCTTCAGGTATTATTGGCGTCCGGTACTCCAGCAAATCTACTGAACATGTCTACGACAGAGTGCCTGAGCCACATTACGAGCAAATCATCGAAGATGGAGATCCTTATTATGAAAATATTCACAAGGAAACTAGTTATGAAAACATTAACCACAAATCCAGGAAAGAAGTGATTTACGATCGGCCAAAATCAAATAAGGCAGTGGAAAGTAAATACGATCAAGTACCAGGTGATTTGCTTTATGAGAATGTGAGCAATTACGATTTGTCCGTATACGAAAATATTGCCGATAGTGAACCTACTTACATGAACGTTTCCAATAGCAATTCAAGTTCTAGATCTAAGAAATCTCGGTCCAGCAAAGAAACTTCCCGATCTAAGTCAAAACCTTCCAATAATCTAGATTTGGCCGGTGGTCAGACTTACGACATTCCAAGATCGGCCACACACATTTACGACACGCCCAAAAAATATTCACGCTCGGTGAGTTCTTCTGAAGACTTTTCTGAGTACGCCACTCCGAAGAACAATCGGTCTGTGACTCCTAGCTCCTTGGATAGCATCCAGCTCGCCAAGCAGGACCAGAAGAAAAAGATCGACGACATCTTTGCTGAGGTCGACGTGTACGACGACGACGACGACGACCGCCCTGACGACAGACATCACCCCGGCATCCCTCCACCAGGTAGGTCTCCATAAAATTGTACAAAATGTTGGGGTGTGCTTCCATTTTTGTCGTGACCGTTAATGGATAATGAAGCTGTTTTAATTATAAATGTTATATATTTTCTCTCATTTCCTCTCTTTGATAAGAAAACGTGGAAAATATATAAATCGTTGACACTCCGCATTGTTATTGATTTTTTCCTGCGTTTTTTTTCGATCAAAATATATTTAGTACTTCCTCATTACGTAGTTTCCTGTCTTTCTCCTATCTTACATTAAAAAAACCCTACAACTTCTTTTGTATTAATTAAAAACTTTAGAACCCATTAAAATTAAAAAATTATCCCATGTTGATACAACTTCCAGTTTTTTTCTTATTATTTTGATGAATTTTACGGGAAGAGTCGCCAGTTTTCCATCGCCAACGCTTTTATTGTGTGTCTCTAGGCGCTATTCGAGCTATGTACCGCAGCTACCCTGCATAGGCGTGAAAATGATAGACAAAATCAGTTTAGTAGTTTTTGTTTTCCTATTTTTTTCCTTTATTGTGGGGATCGCCTCTGACGATCTGCTCGACGATACTTCAACAACTGTCGTTTTTTCCTTTCTTATAGCGACACAATTTAATCGTCAGTGGTTTAAACATATTTTCGACCTCCTGTGCCATTTGTTTTCAGTAAAACTAATAAAGTAACAGGTACCTGCTGTTTAAGGTTTTGCCACAAAACCAAGATTAGGCAAATAAAATTATTTTCTCAGTTATTGTAAGTACTATTTACTTATTTTGGGGGATTACTTGTTACTTTTTTGTTGCATTGTACCAACAAATACTTTCAGGTTCATCTGAAAGTTTATTTTACCATATTTCATTGATAGTTTTTACTGATTCTGTTCAGCCACCATAAATTGATTCCAATGGGCTATTACCATGAAAAGGGTTATGAACAACAGCCTAAAATACTAAAGTCCCTTAATTTAATTTTCACTATCATAATTTATTCCATGAGAATGCAAGCAAAAATTAGGCATGTGTGCCATTGTTTACTGATGATGCTGTTGTCTCTGACGTTATTTGAAGTCACTACATCTTCTACCGCATCCTTTTTTTCCCCGACAGGAATCGAATGTACGATTATTCTTACAGCATATCCAAATCCAAGAAATTTTCTAAAATTAAATCCAAAAGTTTTCTGCTCTCCCCGTTATACATAGAACTGGAGATGGTAGTTCATTTTGTAGCGGAACTTCAAATTATAAAATGCTTCAGTTATTAGGGCGTAACGTATAGTTCGCATTGATTATAGAAAAAAACTTCCTTACCTTCATAATTTACGGTGTTCGCTAATTACCGGTGCGTTAAACGTGAAAAATTCTCACAGTTCTTTACGTCGTATCTATTCTGACCACGGCGAACTCCCAGAAGAATATTGCGGGTTGATTTTACTTCAACTCACTCCCTTTGATTGAATTAACGTTCATTTCAGAAAATTGCCTCATAAGAAAAATCGACACTAATTACGTTTGTGAAATCTAATAGTGCGCTGTGCTTTTCACCTCTGCATTTTACATAATTCTTGTCCTATTAAACAACGGTTCGTCTTCATATCGTTCCTCGTCGTATAGTATTTTTCTAGCGCTCACGGAAACTTTGCGTTTATGAGCAACGTCTTTGATCATTTATATTGGTCCTTAAATCACTTAGGTGTTGCTTGTGTAACTCTCATATCTGTTTACTTTAAAAAAATTAGGAATACCTTGCCTTTTTTGCTGCTCTTTCTCGAGTGCACGTGCCTGACTAATATGAGCGCTGTTTCAATTGATGACCAGATAAAGGATGATGATTTTATATCAATGTATGTTTTCAATTATTTTCCGGTAATTGACTCAAATTACCGTTGCTTTATAAAGATCAGAATAGCATCCTGCTACACGTAATAGTGTTTTTTGTGTCTTGAATTTCTACTTTTAAATTCTTGTTATTTGGGTACAGTTAGACAATGTCTTCACTTGTTGTAGCGAGAGTTTACCCACGTGGAGTGTTATGTTTGCCTCAATTGTGCTGTTCAAATAGAAAAAAAATTAGTATATACTTTTAGTAACATAATTACTTGGGGCCTTTGCTCATCTTCTTATGTTCAAATAGTTATTTTCAGTAGAAGGCGTCAGTTAATATTGGCATTGCTCTATAATAAAACCATCAAGTTGCCAATGAGTATGTCAAAGAGTGCGTGATTGTGGGGACCGTTTTGTTTCGGAATACCTGCCGTGCGAATAGAGATTCGATTTTTTTTCTCCGCGTTAAATTTGAGAACTCGAGTGAGTGAATTCCTAGGGTGCGTCAAGTCTTTAACGAGCTTTCTTCTCTTTTTTTCAAGTTCTAGTAAACTTTAACGGACGCATCATTGAAGGCAACTTCCGTTAAAAAAAATTTAGTTGCTTGAATAAGAAAAAAAATTTAGTATTATTTGGGGAGAGAATGTTAGTGGAGCTTTTATTGCACCTAGACACCGTGAGCAGTAAATCTCTCTTAACGAAGAATAGTTTCTTCTCCTAATGGAGTTTCAAATTCTCATAAAACTCTGCACACCTTCAGCAACTTCGTCATGATCTCTGCTATGATATTTCTGAAAGAACTTCATTGCTGCATTTACTGAAGAGTTATCCTTCGGCTAGTATGTAGTTACGTGAAGAAAAATATTTCGGAACGTAAATTTTCATTCAATTATGATATTGATATTTAATGAGTTATTTGCTATCCATTATACTGGATTCAGTGTATGAAAATTAGATTTTTATGACACGATGAAAAAGTATTGCGATTTGGGCTTTCGTTTTCTGGAAAATTACTTCTAGAAGCTGTTTAGTTCTCTTCGTCTCATTTCTTTTAACCGAGACCCTTCTATTTTGGCTTGCACTATGTTCATCTTCTTATCTTACAAAATAATTTACTGAAATGGGCTTACATCATTTACATCCCTCTTGAACATTCAAACAGCTGCGATATTCTGATGCTTGTTCATGTGCTGCCATTTTGAATAACAAATCATCAAGATCTTGGAAAAATATGCATGGTTTTTAAATCGAGCACACCTTCAACTTGAATAATCTGCGCCACCAGAATATATTCTGCAGAATTTTCTCGCATGATTAAAAAAGTTTTATGTGAGTTTCGAATGCAGTTAAAAGTTGCGAACGTTGTTCGTTATGGAAACGCGTTATTTTTTAAAATGAATTCGTGACATCAATTAGTCTGTTTTTTTTGTTTATTTATAATTCATAGTGTTTTCTGTCGCAGCTATTAAGCAATTCTCGTGAAAGGAAAAGTCTGTCATTTTATCGTTCACGCTTTAATTGTAACTCTGACCGTGCGAAACAAAATAGGGTGGAACTTTTTTGTGCAACTTTTGCATCTAATTTGATTAAAGCGATTGCATACGACCCTCCAGTGGCTACGTTGCTAAATACTTTTTTCAGAGTTGTTTTCTATGATATGTGCAACATCGTGAGAGTTTAGTATGGCATACAAGGTAACATGCGCGTTGCAGTATCATATATATTAATTTTGATCTAATTTTCATTAATGTTTTACAGAATACTATATTTTAAATCTATAATTTTTCCTTTGTATCTAGCGCTCCTTAAGTTCCAAATTATCTCAAGCTCGCTTTCTACGACAATCTCTTTTGATGTTGGTCAGTGAATCAGTCACGGCTTTTGATTCTAACTGCCTTTCTCCAGCCGTAGCCGTAGTCGCCTGCTGATCGTCTTTCTTGAACTTTTCTACGCAAAAATATTTTTTCGATTTTTTTCTTACGCGCCCCATTACGCAACGCGGCTCAGTCTGGTCTGTGATCTCATGTATTTCTTTTTTTTTCTTAAATTTCAAACTTTCCATTGTCAATCGTAGTTTGTGATTCATGCCGCACTGAGAAAAATTATTGTCTGCGCTTAGTAAGTTGGAAGACTATCAATGTCAGAAAAGTCGCTTCCATTAAGTGTGTTTGAAAGCCCTTTAAATAAAGACTTAAAAATGAGTTCGTCAATGCGCGAACACTTTTTAATCTAGAAAGAAAACTTTCCAATATTTTTAACCAACCGAAATAATTATGCGCGTTATTTTTGACACGATTCCTTTCGGTCCAAAAACTGTAGAGACTTCCTCCAAAGTCAACCTCGCTCTGAAGTTAAGCAACTCAAACAGAGACTGTAGGTTTTGTCTCCAGGCTGTTTGCAAGTAACTGCATCTTTGTCTTGCTTATCCAGCAGGGCATAGCTGCTGCTTGTGTAGTCCAGCGTAGTAGTCCAGAGGTTGTTTGTGATGGTTCCTTCACTCAGAAAATGACTCTTTCATTCTTTCGTCCCAGAAAACCAATTAACTCCTTTTTTTGACTTTCAAATTGCACTAGTATAGCATACGTCATTATTTGCGACATTTTTTGTGATTTAGTTTTACGATACGTTGGACCATTTTTATACAAAACTATCAAATTAAAGTTAACCTTTTTTTCAGAGACGTTTTCTGAACAAATAGTTCACTATGCGACATTAGGCGTGTCTGAGCTATCACATTTAATGGAAAAAACTACGGTCTCCACTTGCTCTTTTCAAGTTAATTGTTCATTGTGAAGTAAAATTACCCTGTAGGGTAATTAATTATTTCAAGGAATTGTTTGCTTATTTTTGCATGTATAAGTTCAGTATTTATTTAGAATTGTTAAGTGTCCAACTTCAAGTAAATTAATTGTTTTAATTAGAGTTGCGTGTATCATACCAACCTAGCCTTTTCCGTGGAAATTCCGCGGTTTAGATTTGACTAATTTGAAATTATAGTACAGACGAATGTATTAAAGATTTACGATGAATTATTGTTTTAAATGTCTACTTCTCCTGAATTGCACTATTTAATAATACACAGTTTGTTGCTCACTTGCTTAATCTGTCTCTCTGTCACGCTCCTAAGGATTTCGATAGGAGAAAATTCAGTCAAGTATATATGTATTGTGAGCATTGCATTGTGAATACCAATTGCACATCCTTCAATGGGGAAACTTTTTTGTAGAGCCTGCATCCACTGGCAAATCGAATGAAAAAATTCAGTAATATGCACGTGAATTTTCACGTGTGGGTCTACTAGTGTTACTATATAATTCAAATGAGACTTTGTTTTTGAAACAGCAACTGCAAGTTTGAATTTGAACTTGTTTTTGACGATTAACTTGTATGTTTTTAACCATTGACTTTTAAGTTTCGATCTAAAATTTCCATGAATTTTTCTAGGAAACTATATTTCAAATCTTTTGAGCTATACTCGAAATTAATTATGTTCTTCTCAACTGTAGTTCTCAAATGAACGTGGAGTATATAAAATCATACTAGTTTCGTTTTTTGCTGTTTTTGCAATTATTTTCAGTTTTCTTTTCTAGTGCTTATGTAAGTAAGGCTTGGTAAATCAGTTATATTCCCATAAAACGTTACTGTCCCAATCACTTGTGGCGCTTTCCGATATTTATTGATTCATGACCTCGTTTTCTGCGTGTCTGTAGCCCTTTGGCAATTCAGTGTAGCGTTTCAAATGAGAAAAATGAGCAAAATCCCTCTGGGTAATTCTAATCTTTCTCGTATGAGCTCGTCGGGGGAAAAAGAGGATGTTCCCCACACGATTACGAGTGGCGTCTTCTTTAATTTACGACATGAATAATGTAAGGTACTGAGTTCTTTCTTAACGGGTCTTGTTGCTTCGATGCTGCTCTCAATTGCTCTACCTGAGTATATAGTCTTAACGTTGCTGGACGCCCTCTATCGATCATGTGGAACGGATGCATGCTTCGGTATATCTGTGGCGAGAATAATATTGATTTCTTGATTTGCTCAAAGTTGACTTATCCTACACCGGTATGTAGCTACAATATTGAGGTTTTCATCACGCACTACAAAATTTCTCGAACAAACTAGGACATTCTTATCATCTTTGTATGCATTGCTATGCAGGCAAGTAACGCAAAGAAAATGGTATTGCTTCCCCGATGTTATTGATACCACTATTTTTTGGGCAGGAGGATCTTGTTTACCTAATTAGAGGTGTAGAATTAAATTCAAGTTGTAGGGCTAAATTCAAGTTTCAAGACTAAATTCAAGTTTCAGGACTAAATTCTAGTTTCAGGAATAAAAGTTGCAAAACTAAATAAAAGTTGCAAGACTAACTTAAAGCTGCAGGACTGAATCCAAGTTGCAGGACTGATTCCAAGTTGCAGGACTGATTCCAAGTTGCAGGACTGAATCCAAGTTGCAGGACTGAATCCAAGTTGCAGGACTGAATCCAAGTTGCAGGACTGAATCCAAGTTGCGAAACTAAATCGAAATTATAGCACTATATTCAAGTTCGAGAGGCAAAGAATATGAATTGAAGACTAAATTGAAAATATGATCAGCGTGATTGATCATGTAATGTATTGGCTTTAACACGTTGCCTCCGATTGCCTGATTGGTGTAAATCTTCACTTTGTACGCATAGTCACTAGAAGGATCTGAAAAAATTACAGAACCTAACCTAAGTGGTACACATACGTACCACTTCGGAGTCAACGTGTTAAGTGACAGATTTGAAAGTTTTATTTCTGAGAGTGGAAGTAAACATTCATTAATGGCGAAGTTCGTGATTTGTTGTTATCTGTAGAGAAATCAGTTCAAGAGTTGGTTATTATATATAATGTACTTGAGTAAATTATATTATGCAATTTTTTGCCACGTCTTTACATTTAGCCGATGCCTGGCAGCGTTTACTCAGAGTAGTAATTGTGGAAAACCACTACTGAAACCTTATTCCAGTACTGTCACGCTTAAGCTACTTAAGATTGCTAAAGAAGTATTTTATAATATTCGTTACTTATCTTTGCACTCATTTTTTCTACTTGTGTTGGTACTTCTTCTTTTATTAAAAAACGTTTTTCAATGCTCTGACTTACATTGGAACGCTTGAATTCATTAAGTATTAGGACATAAACGCCGCATTTATATGTTGGATATTATGACATGCTGGTCTCCTCTGTACTTGAAAAATATTTGCAGTTGAGACATCTGTGTACTGAACAAATCTCTGCATATGTGAATTTTCTGTCCTGCAGAAATCTCTGTTGTGCGAATATCATTGCACCGCTAACATCTCTGCACTGTAGGCTGCTGCACTTGCAGCGTGTACCGCTTAACTGTATGCAGGCTTTTTATGGCCGCTTCGTCACCCTTCAGCAGAACGTGCTGAGAGCGTCTCACTCGCTGCGCCTTATTTTCGTTCATTTTTATTGGTTTTCATGCGAATTGTTCAGGTTATGAATTTCTCAATATTCAAATTTTTAAATGAGCAGACGCAATACAAATTTTTATGGTGGATGAATAAGGATGCTTGTCTATGTACGAGTTTATTTTACCGTGCATGCGTACCTATATCCTGTTTAAATTTAATGATATATATTACCAAAAAAATCTGAAAGAGGTCACCGTAAATATTGCCATGCTAAATACAGACTATCATAGATGTTTCTTGACTTGCGTACGAAGCATTCTTGCTACAGATTGAAATACAATTTACGTCCTTAACTGTGACTTTCATATGACAGACTTTCAAATAACTGAAATATACATTCTCTGCTCATTTTTGCGACAGAAAATGGACTATTTTTTCGGCTTACATACCTACTTCACGTGTGCTTAAAGTATTTCCGAAGTAACATTTACAGATTGTTCAATCTCATCTTTCGAGAGGAAACTTAAACAAAGCACAAGTCGGTATCCTGGTTTTAGTCTCGCCACACTCTGTTCTTATTCCTGGGACTATCGTGCTTTTTCAGTACGTACATCAGATGACTCGTTGTTGATCTTGCCAGAGCGGAGACTTCAACGAAGCACACGTAGTTATCCTGTTACTGATCTCGCTAGACTGAAGACTTCAACGAAGCATACGTAGTGATCCTGTTACTGATCTCGTTAGAGTGAAGACTTCAACGAAGCACACGTAGTTATCCTGTTGCTGATCTCGCGTAGAGTGAAGACTTCAACGAAGCATACGTAGTGATCCTGTTGCTGATCTCGCTAGAGTAAAAACTTTAACGAAGCATACCTATTGATTCTGTTGTTGATCTCTTCACTATATAAGTTTTAAGGAAATATCGCGCTTATGGAGTGGAAACTTCAACGAAACACACGTACTGATCTTCTTTTTAATTTCGCCTCACTTTGCATTTATTTCCGATACTGACGCATTTGTTCAGCAGAAACGTCAATAAAACATACGTAGTGATCCTGTTCTTGATCTTGTCACAGTGAAAACTTCAACGAAGGATACGTAATAATCTTGTTGTTAATCTTGCTAAGGTGTAAACTTCAACGAAGCATACATAGTGATGCTGTTGTTGATTTTGCCACATTGTATTTATTCCCGGTACTGTCGCGCTTTTTGAGAAGAAACTTCAACGAAGAACACGTAGTGATCTTGTTTTTTATTTCGCCACACTCTGTGTATATTTTTCAGTTTCAACGCGCTTTTTCGGTGAAAACTTCAGCAAAGCGTACGCAGTGATCCCGTTTTTGATATTTCCACAATATGTATTTATTCTCGATAATATCGTTTTCTTTGTGTGGAAACTTCAACAAAACACGCATAGTGATTCTGTTGTTCGTCTCGCTCGAGTTGACTTTGTAGTGATGCTGTCGTGATCTTGCTAGAGTGAATACGTCAACGAAACAATTGTAGGGATTCTGTGGTTGAGTTGGCCACACTATATTTATTACCGGTTTTATCGTACTTTTTGAGTGGTACTTGAACGAAGCACACGTAGTGATGCTGTTCATGAATTTGCCACGCCTCGTATTTAGTCCCAGTCATATTGCGCTTGTGCAGGGGAGACTTCAACGAATCATACGTAAGGATCGTGTTATTGATCTGGCCGGAATGGAACCTTCAACGAAGCAAAAGGAGTGATCCTAGTGTCAATCTCGCTACATTTCATATTTATTTGAGTTACTAACGTACTCCTTGATTGAAAACTTCAATGAAGGATACGTAATGATTCTGTTCTTGACCTCATTATAGTAAAGGTTTTAACGAAACATACGTAGTGAACTTGTTGTTGATCTTGTCATACACTGCGTTTACTCCCGACACGGCGCACAGGAACAAATCGCTGTTTTATTTATGCATGTTAAGATATTTGGCAGGTGAGCTAAACTCTTTATCAAATTAAAATGGCTTGTTAATTTTAGTTAAACTACACTTTTTTTAACTGATATATAATAACCTACGTAGAAAAAGCCGAATGGCCTACCATTTATTCGATAAGGAATAACTATGCATACACGAGTAAATATATCTACTGTACATCGAAGTGGAATACAGTAGAACAGGCATGTCAAACTCAGTTTGGCTCTGGGGCCGGATCCAGACTTTCTGTTCTCAGGTGGGCCGGATCAGTAAAAGAATGTCAACTCCAACTATTTAGCTTTGTTTTTCAGTACTATGCTTCATCATTCAGCCTACATTTGTAGCCTACCCTACATATTATAATCAAGTGAACACACGGCCCGCGGGCCCTATGTTTGACATGCCTGCAGTAGAAGTCTTTTTAACCGGCACACGTGGGACTTTGCAATTGCCGGTTAATATCACCCAAGTAACCACAAACAATTCATAGATACGCGAGACATAAATGAAAAACAGCATCAATTACTTAAAGCAGTCAAAGAAGAAAAATATAATGAATGAATATATAAAGCCTGGCCAGCGAGTGCCGGTTTAAAGGAATTCTACTGTAACATTTTTGTTCAAGGTAAACGATGAAAGTTCGCTACACTGGACATTAGAAAAAGTTTGATGGTCTATCGCTGAACTTATCACGCTGTTACGTCCGCTACAATATTGTTGCAATATTTTGGTACTCTACATGTAAAATCATAAATTATTTCAACCCATAGTTCATTGCCAAGGCTTTATTTACTAGCGTATGTGTGTACAAGTATCGCACGAGCAGGCAGGGGTAAATGACCAGGCATACCTGAACAGAATGACCCGAACTTGTAAATTTGAACTAGATAACCCAAGTAAACTTGCCTGGACGAGCTGACCTGACCTGAACTGGCTGACCTGAACTGGCTGGCCTGAACTGAACTGGCTGGCCTGAACTGAACTGGCAGGCCTGAACTGGCTGGCCTGAACTGGCTGGCCTGAACTGGCTGGCCTGACCTGAACTGGCCTGACCTGAACTGGCTGACCTGAACTGGCTGACTCACACCGGCGAAATTTAATTGGCTTAGCTGTACTGGCTTAGCTAAACTGACTTAACTGAAATGACTCAACTAAACTGGCGTATCTGAACTGGCTAAACAGAACTGACTAACCTAAACTGGATAACCCTAACAGGCCCAACTGTACAGGCTTATCGTCATAAACAAATCTGGCAGAAAAATGTGAGTTGGCTCAACTAAGATCGCATGCATCAAAATGTATTGGGTACATGTGAATTGACAAAACTAATTTGTCGCAGCTGAATTAACCACTAATGTCGTATTTCCAATGCATAGATTTGCATGCGTGCGTCAATGCATGATATGAAATAGAGATAGCGTAGTATACAGGAACTAATGAACACGCCTAGCAACAAGAATACTAGAATCCATCTATAAATAAGAGCATTGAAACATGCGTGAGAATATGAATACTCGACCAGACATAAAAAAAGCATTGAAACATGCGTGAGAATATGAATACTCTACCAGATAATAAAAAAAGAGTACTCGGAAACAGCTGAAAAAAAGAAGACTTGAATGCGTCGGGAAATAAGAATTTCCGAATGTACCGGAAAACAACACAAATTATCGCTGACTTTCAAAAGTTCAGTGCACGCTTGCTTGTGCGGCTGGACTTCGTGTACTTCAATGCAAGGAATATTTAGAGGGCTGAATCCTAGCTTCATTCCGTTAACGAATAATCATAATAAGATACTTACTTCAATCATCCAACATTGATATGGTCAGTTAGCACTGCTGATTGCAGCTCTTAGCAATGCTACTGTCACTCGACCAAACTCCTATAACTCGTATCAATACGATAAATTGTAATCATTTCTTAGCTCTACGGACATTATTCCTTGGCATTGCCTCTAACACTCCTCAGTCTCATCCCCGTTTATTCGTCTATTCAATCCCCGTTCACCCTTATTTTCCATTCTCCCTTTCTGTTACCTAGCGCGACGACCCAGAGCCTTCTAATGCATCATTAGCACAACCTCTTTAAGTTGTGTCTTTCCCATCTCATCGCTTGTTCTTGTACTCTGTTGATGCCATACCTGTTGTTTAATCGCTTGCATTTATTCACATAAGCTTTAAATGCATTATTAATTGTTCTTTAATAATCAGAGCTGCGTTGGCTAAGTCTTCTTATTTCAAATAGGTGAATTCAGTTCTACCAAAAGTAGCTTTTATTCGTTCATCATCAATGCTTTTCCGTTTTTCTTTTTCTTTCTTGTTAAGGAAGCCGTGTTGGACAAAAGTTTTACGTTCAATGATTTTCATGAACGTTCTTGTATATATTTTCTTGCTTAACATTGTATCTGAGAGTTTGGGTTTTTTTCCTTCATCTTTCCGTTAAAGTAATTTTGTTAATGATATTTTATCTCCTATTATTTGCATATTGTGGCTGCCACTGTTCTCTAAGTATTTTCGGTATCTTTCCCAAATTCTTTGCGTTTGTTTATAACTTCAGGATTGTCTTTGGGTACGCTGACATTTAATGTAATTAAGTCACGTATATTTTGCCTGTCCTTAAAAGGTGTCTCGTATACCTGGCTCTTCAGGTAACTTCATAGGAAAAAATAGCACAGAGTAAGGTGAGGGTTCAGCGGCAGTCATTCCACTGCATCCACAACTTCAATGACATATTCTGGTAATTTTTTTGCGTACGATTTACCCACAGAGAGGAAGTCAACTCTGCCAAAAATACTTTGTCATTTATAAGCACTTCTATCAATAGACAATATTTATTCGTGTTGGGGACAATCTTATGGTGTAGACGTTTAGTGGTGATGTAAAACAAATTAGTTTACGCTAGTGCTTAAAAATTATTCAATATTTAAGCGTTATTGTGTTTGAACTAAGGAATGCATGAATAACGTTTTTAACAGGTAATTGAAACTAAAATTTCAGATAAGATAAAACGAAGTTAATTCCTATACAATTGATAGTTTACTAATGATACATACTTTAAAATTGGGTAAAAGATTTTTGCACACCCTGCATTTGTTGATATTCTTGTAACTTATCTGGTGTTAGTGTTTCTAAAAACTAATACTCGACACCTAAGTATATTTCCTTGCTAAATTGGCTTGAGCTAAAGTGTTCCATCAACTTTTATAGTTCAATTTTAATTGTAGTTACAGCGTTCAAAAATTGAGTATAGTGATCATGCTGCAGAAAATCATTTTAATAACGCGCACAAACGGAGTGGGAAAGTTAAAAAAAATGTTGTTCAAAGAGTAGTCGTCTTAGCTTTTGGTATTGTCAGTTTTCCCCTACTATAATAGTACCCTGATTAAAGCATGCGATTCCTGGACAAATTTCAAAACATGTTCAAAAACTAAATGTGATATGAATTCATGATGGCTCTTAGAGTTGATCATTTAATCATAACGAGCTACAAATTAGTTTTTTATTCCACACAAAATTGATTTGCATGATAAACAAAAGATCGAAATCTTAGAAGACTTGCTTCATCTGATTTTGACGCAGGCGTAAAATGAATGCGATGGAAGACCACTGATTTTCCACTGAATTTTTGAATATTCGTTGTTTTAATTTTTAGTGGGCAACGCATGCTGAGTCACTCGGAGAGGTGAGTTCAAAGTGATTGTCTATGTTTTAAAGAACTTAGCACTGCTTTCGAGAAATATAGATTTTCAGAGTTCTTCTCGACTTGTACACGCTATTTCTTGTCATCATCTGAGAGAATTGTGCGGTCTTCAGTAGCAATGCTACTGTAGTTGACCATAGCGAAGCCAGCAATTCTTGCTACAGTAGGTTTATTGCAAGCCCCTTCTCATTAATTCTTCTATTTCTTCTCTCACATGGAAGCTGGAAGCTGACATCGTGCACTATAGATCATTTGATATATTATTTGTCTAGTCTATTTTACAATATATCACATCGTGGAATTGTTTGTTAACATTTTTTTTAAACATTCTTCAAACGAACGTGGTGGTTCTGCTCCTGTATATAAAATAAGAGTAATTATCCCCTGTAATTTTTTAATTTACCAATTAGAATCGTCGAAATTTTTTGCACGGGCTCCTGCTGCTTGTCTCATCAGGCGTTACCGATGGCGATTTATGAATTATAAATTATATAATACCACTTAAGGTGAATATTTACTGAATTTTACATTGAGGATTCTTTTAGTTGAGCCAAACAACAGTTAAACCCTATATTAAATATTAAGTACAGTAATAACAAAGTAGAAGTAGTAAGTGTCAAACAGCTAGTTGTCACTGAACTATTTACGCTGTGCAACGTACAGAGAATCCGGCACGTTCAGCAAGCGGCTCTAAAGGACATAGTGAAGACAACGAGTTTTTACTCAAGTTTTGCTCGCAAGAAACTGGCGGACGCAGCGTAGCCGTGATGCCAATATGGCAAACGGGCAAAGGCATTGGCCTACTTACAGTTTGAAGCTACGTGCTTCTGAAACTTCAATTTCCCTGTGTTTGCTAAGCCAAGTGCTCTAGAAACGGCATTGGATACCATTACATACATGTATAGGAATTTGGAAGTATATATGAAGTCAAGATAGCCTTGACAGTCATTTATTAAGCTCGACATCGTTTTGCCCTTTCTCATATTGCCATGACGTTTGTATGACAGAACAGCTTGGATTGTTTATTATTACTTGATTCTACAAGCGTTGTAAAAATTGTGCTCCACGCTAGTAAAAACGGTATATATGATACATTCTACCGTTTCTCAGGCACTTCATTTTTATCATTTTCGTTTTCAGTGAAGTACCAAGCATGCGCAGAGTTGAATGTTAGATTCCAGCCATAACTATAGTGATGCAAGTAACAATAATGACGTAAATTATGATGGTAATTGCAATCGTTTGGATAGTAATAATAATAATTGTTCATTGATTATTTGAATGTGACCATAAATCGTCTCCATGGAAAACTAATCAACGAATACACCGTTCACCAAGCGTGCAGGTACATGAAGAACAATTTATTATCATTCTGTCCCTTATCTTGCTTGATTGAATTGGAATTGCTTCATTAATATTATATGATAAAGCAAGAATTGGGGGAAATTTTCGCAAACAAAGTACCTATAACAAATATAAACGTGTCCAATAATTTAACGTGTTGTATGATACCGAGTTATTAGTGTAACCTGTTTTACATCAATAGAGTTAAGGTCTTCAGAAAATTGAATTGACATTCCATTTACCTAGTTCTGTTTGAAAACACTCTTTTCGAAAACTCACTCTTCAGTGTATACGTGTATTCTCAAATAAACTGTACACACAAAAACACACTACACGGTTTAATGTTCATTGCAGTTCTTTATAAGTTATACATATAACTCACAATGACTTGCTGTATGCTCGTTCCCTTTGACATCAACTTCTTCCGTTAGTCATAGTGTGCAAGCTTCCATGATAGCCTCCTGATGCTCTAATATCTGATGCCTCATTTGATGCGCCCTCCATCTGTTCTGTACTCATGTTATGAATTAGGGGCAAAATATTATATTCATTTATTGCTTACGGAGCTTCGTTGATGTCTAAGTAACAACACATGTACCTTATCTGGAAAAATTACTTATGAATATTTTTCCTTTCAACGGCTTTGTCGTTATCGTAATG
>VCRD01002193.1:73676-96603 GCA_006783055.1 Trinorchestia longiramus | reverse complement strand
AAAACAATAAAACATCCCTGAAGGCGTGGAGCTGCATGGACCCATCTCCGAAGCTCCAATAAAAGTGAAACAAGAAGAAGAAGAAGGCTGCCAACAGAGACGAACCTGTCCTGAATGCAAACAAAGTATTTTGAATACGTGCAGCCTCCAGGCACATTTTCACAACGGCAATGGTTAAAAACACATAGTACGAACATGTTGAACCTGTGCCACCTAAGGAAATGCATGTCTTTACTCAGTAAGGTATGCCATTGACCTGTATTTCCGGTGGGAAATGTGAAGAAAAGCAGTATACGTCTTGTTTTCGACAGCTCAGCGTCATACTACGATATAAGATTTAGCGACAAACTATTGCAGGGCTCCGATTACAGCAGTGCTTTCAGAGGAACCCTGATGAAATTCCTCCTACACGCTGTTGCCTTCATGGCTGACGTAGAGGTGATGTATCAAGCTTCTTACAACACAAATGAAGACAGGACTTCTTGCGAAACTATTGGCTCGCCTACAATGACCCATCAAACGACCTCATCCCACACCGCACGACTTTGTAGATTTTTGGGGACAGACTATCACCTGCTATCGTCATCTATGGGATGAAACATGCGATCTCTTCCCCTTCAGCTCATACATATGTATCTCGATGCCAAAAGTTCGTCTCGAGCAGTTTCTACGTTGATGATGTGCTAAAATCTGCAAAAATGACCGAGCACGCACTACAAATGTTGAAAGGTGACTGCTCGATTCTCGATCAATATTAGATAGGTCTCCACAAAATCGTCCCAATTTCTGAAGAAGTGATGCAGGCTTTTCTTTCAACCGAATTAGCGGAAGATATGGAAATACGTAGTTGACCTAGACTGCAACCCCTTGCATCGGTCGTTTGGCGTATTCTAGGCTATAAAACGCGATCTCTTCCTTGTCAAGCCAGACATCGAAGAAAACCCTTCATCCGACAAGGCATATAGTCTATGACAAACACCATCTTTGACCCACTATGAGTGGTCTGCTATATAATTCTGAGAATCAGAATCATTCAACGTTAAGTTACAGTATGTCCAACAAACACGACGAGGACCCACATTTATAAAAAAACAGGATGAGTCGATCCCCTCCCGGACCAGTATAAGTCCTTGTGGGAGGGCTGGGTCACATCATTGAGAAACACCCTCGAAATTGTAGTACCTCGTAGTTACCGCCCATTAACTTTCGGTATGTTCAGCCCACTCTCCATGTTTTTTTGCCAAGCCTTAATCAACACCATAGGGTACACCTATCAGAGGTCCGTAAGTATAGGTTGGACGCGTCTCTTTTGTGACTGGTTCATCCGAGGCAATGGTTCTCGAAGTGTGCGCCCTGGCGCACTGGTGAGCTCCTGAGGTTGTCAACGTGCGTCTCGTAAAATTCCTGAAATATGCATCCAGATTTGAAAAAATCTAAAGTTAGCATATTACACCATTTACGTACGAATGTTCTCCTCATTTCATTAGAATATTTTTATGATAATTATCTGCTGTTTTCTTGCAAAGAAGTACTAGCTACACGCTCGCAAGAAGGTTTTATCCGCGTTTGAAACGCGTAACGAACGTATTTCAGACGACTTGCCAGCAACGCCACTGTGTATCTTGCCCTGTTCGGCAGTGTCGCATTTGCTGGCGTTGTAACTGTACTGGTCGTGTTTATTCCAATAAAGTGACAACAAGAGTATCAGTATTATGCTTACTACATGTTTTAGAATGATCAACTCATAGAAACGGATAGGTTTCTTAAAAGAAGCGTGACACTGATGAATGTGATCCTGAAAGTGAGCAAAACATAAGTGTGGACACATACAAGAAAGCACAACGGCGACCGAGTTACACATACGAATATATTTATTTAAACTATAATTCTTTTCTTGGACCTGAAGTGAAGATAATCTTTTGCCGCTATGTTTAGTATTTGGAATAAAAATGGCATATGAATCAATGCTTTCTAGTGAGCTTACTAAATATTTTAAAAGCAAGCAATCAGATTCACAAAATAAACCCACAAGTGATTTTAAGAAAATGTTCGATCACCAAGCACGCGCAGCAAATTCTTTTAAAAGTATATTGACTGTTTCTGAGAAAGCTTAAATTACTTTCTCCCAAGTCTCAGAATTGATAGCCTAAAATATAAAAGTTCATACTTCAAGTGAATCAACTATTTTGCCTGTTTGCAAAAAGATTGTCATGACAATGTTGGGAAATGAAGCAGCAATGAAAATAAGCAAGAAGCGTCTGCCCAACGATACAGTTCAAAGGCGTTTTTTAGAAATGTCTTCTGATATTGAGAAAAATGTATGCGGTAACAAACTTCAGTTTTCAGATTTTGCACTGCAAGTTGATGAGTCAACACACATTATCAACAAAGCTCAACTCTCAGCAATCATTCGTTTCTTTAATGAAGATCAAATAGTAAATCAGTTTTTTTCTGCCAAAGATTAAGTGTGATTACAAAAGATGAAGACGTTTTGAATATTCTGAATAAATACCTTAATAAATGTCAGTTTTTCATGAAAGTAGTGTGCAGGAATATGTACAAACTAGATAGTTCCCGTGGAAATTCCACGGTTTAGATTTGACTAATTTGAAAAAATTTTGTAAACGGATGTATTAATGATATACTAGTTATTATCTTAAATGAATATTGAATGAATTCTGTATTTTAGCTACCAACTAGACTAAATAGTTCCCGTGGAAATTTCACGGTTTCAAAGTGATAAAATTAGGAATATTTCGATCCAAAATTGCGTTATAAGTTTGTTGTGACTTAATTTAAATTATTATATGGACGAATGTATCAACGATTTACAACGGATTATTGTGTTTTATGTAAATGAATATTTACTATGAATAAATACAGAATTTCCATTTTGTATCATATCTACCGATAACATGATCTAGATACTACCCGTGAAAATTCTACACTGTAAAAGTGATTAAATTAAGGATCTATGAAATATAATACATTTTTCAGTTTTACCTGTGGTGCTCTCTGAACCTGAATATTTTTCATGAATATAAACAGAACCCCCATTCTGTATCTTGTCTGCTGATAACATCACCGGGAGGGAGAAGAAGGTGAATAACGGGGAAAAATGGCATATTTTATAGTAATCCGGCGACTTTGGTGTCCACAATAGAATATTTATAATACATGTATGCCAGTTTTAATTTCAGTTCAATAATTTTTCTTCAGAACGATTTGGATCAATATTAAGGGCACAAACTCATTTGCATGATTGTCTCCTCGTCGTTTATATTGACAAAATTAGAGATGGGTGACTCAAGCTAATACATTAGGGTATTTTTGCGCAACAGTAAAACATCCGGGACACCTCAATAGAACTTGAACAAAGCATTTTTAAGCCGTGATGGATCGTTGAAATCTGTATACATTTTACTTTTCTGTATTTTTGTTCTTATTTTCAAATATCGATAGTGTTGAGATCCTTGTAAAGGAGCCTCATTCTGAAAGGTCTATTCCTTTGACCTTTTATGAATTTTCCGTTAAATTAATAAACCATTGTATTCTCTGACAATACAAATCATATGCGGGATTGAAAAGAGCTTGAAACAGAGGTATCGTGCATGCAAAATGTAATGAGTGTAAGTTCTCTCTCTTCCGATGATATGTTGTGATTGCGTAGAAGCTCAAGAACTCCTCGCTTCGACTACGCGGCTTGCAAGGTAAAAGTGCAGCCAACACGAAGAATTGCGCCTCACTTGCCGCTTGGTATCTTGTGTCATCACCTTCTACGTAATAAGGTGCTAGATGTAGAGATAGAGAATTAATTATTTCACTTGTGAAACTAATTGTAAGAAACAATTCTACTGTTTTGAGCATGTTTGTCTTGATCATTTTTGCCAACTAAACAATGCTGCCGGAATATCGTCAATATCATTCTGCTGATATCAATAAAGCCAAAGTGTAAGTTCTTTCTGAACTTTCATTCATGTGTTGCATCTCAATACAGCTAAAATGATGTTTTTTTCTGCCTACGCACGTTTACAAACCTACGCGGGTTAGGGAAATTGAATATCCTCAGTTCTCTCATTTTTGGCTCAAAATAGAAGTTATAAAGAGTTATTTGAAAATGATGTCTTCTGCTCAAAGCTTTATCAAGGACCGTTTAAAACTATTAAATTGTGTGCAAGTTATTTAGAAATGCAATTTTAACAAAGAATAAGATAATACAGTGACGACAGATGCAAAACAGAGATATACTGACGCGTAGTCGCGTTTTTTAAGCTTCCATCAAGCTTATTTGAATTATGAATAAACATTTTAGATTTACTAATGAATATGCTGTGCACAGCGTGATTTCTGGATTTATCATTGGACTTGTTAAAAGAGATGCAGAATTTTATTCAGAACATCATCAAATAGCCATTACGTTTCCTAAAACCCATTATCCCGTCAGTAACAGCTGGAGTGGCAGCTCATGAGGCAGTTTTATCGTTTATTGTTGCATTCTTTCAGCTACATAAGGTGGCTTTGGAGAAAAATTGTTGTGTATGCAGAGTTGATCCATAAATTGAAATTTTATTTTATATAGAATGTTATTGCACTTGCACAAACGTGATTTTTTGTTTCTAAACTATCAACAAAAAAATGAAATCAAATATGCTACGATGGAATGAGGCTGTCTTGCGTGCAGGTCTACGGGCAGATTAATATCGAAAACACTCGTGTAGGAAGTAATTTGCACGATACGTCATCCACTCCTAGGATATCGGTGTGAGAGTTAAAGATTCATGATAAATTTTAAAGTTGCCTCTATAAAACTACCTTTCCGATCTAAAATTATCACTAATAAGTGCCTCTATATATATATATATATATATATATATATATATATATATATATATATATATATATGAATGAATGAATGAATATACTATGCAAATCGATATTAAAATATTGAAAATAACTGACGTAACTCGGTACAAATATAGCAGACATTGTGATGCCAACGCATACGCGAATTAATCCTTCACATGAGGCTTTACTAAATTGCACTGACCCTAGTTTTTCACAGGCGCTTAACTCCTCTTTCTATTTGCTTGGGAATTACGAACACATCATTTAATTCGAGCAATTTAGTAAGATTTTGCAAATTCGTGGTGCAACTAAGTTAATACTATTAATTAATTTACTTATTACAGGTTCTTTGAATAAGAATGAAGTGTTCTGTTATTCCTTACTTTACTCGTTTTCTACATTCATGAAGTAATTGTTATTTTAAAGTGAAATTCGGTGACCCATAGCAGCTACGCATTAACCCGCTCATTAGACGTTGCAGAGCGCCTCGGCTACACGCCTTATTTGCGGCAATAACACTCTAATTCAGTCCCAAATTATTGCGTGGACTCATTAGAACAATGGTCGAACTGCCATGCCTCAGGTGGCAGTGAGGATACGCGTGGCATTCTCGGCGTTGCAAACATGTTAATGGAGTAAGATTCCTTCCTGATACGTAATGAACCAGATGAAACTGCTTTGCATTCACAACACCCTCAAAATTACAGTCATTGGTTCTGAAGAAACGCCAAACCCCTACAATTAACTCATGAAAAATGATTATCAAAAATATTCAAAAACGCTGAACAGGAAAAGGTGGGGATATGAACTAGAGTTTACGTGAATGCTTTCAGGTTTTAAATTTAATTCAATTGATCTTTTCATTATAATGTACATTTCTATGAAATTGAAACTTAAAGCTTCTACGCCGATAAAAATCATATCAGTTTTGTAAATAATCAAGTTATAATACTCTTGTGAAATGTGTTTTTTAATGTTTGCTTAGCGAATGAGTTACAAGTTCTGAATCAGTAATGAGGCGCACTCAATCTTTGTTGGAAAAAAATTGTATCAAAATAGAATGGAACTTATTCTCAAGAATTATATGAGAACATTATCATAGTACTCTCTGATAACAATCACTATATGAAACCCACGCTTAAACTCATTCATGTGATATACGATTAGATAAATAAATGCTTCACAAACAGGCGTACCCATGTCAAAGAAATGTAAACAACATGACAGTTTATATTGCTGTGTACAGTAGCTACAAATAAAATATCATCCACAAGCTGAAAGAACGCACAAAGATTGCAAATGCTAACAAGCTAGCGAGTGAAATGAAGAAATTTTAAAACTGAAATACTCGAGTGCCGATGCAAGATATTGCGCGGAAAACTCCGCTAGTAAAAATAGCTCATTTGCGCTGTGTAAACATAATTTTTCTCATTCAGACTAAAGGCAATCTTCTAAAAGAAAGATTTCAAATATTTGATCTTAGGATAATGAATTTATTCAAACAGCGGCGAACAAATATGTAGTTCGAGAACTTGTTTTTCACATCATTAAATTTAGCAATTAATTAAACAAAAGGATTCTGAAAGGGCATCATAAGAGAAGAATATATTCTGTTCATTTTTGAATTCCCTAAATAACCGCAGTCTGCATTGATGGAGGAATTATTTCTTTCATGAGGTCCGAGCATTTACGAAATCTGAGTTCAATATTTTGGAAGAAAAAATATTTTCAATTTCTAAAAATTTTAAACTTATAAGTACTTTTCCACTGCAAGTTTAGTTTGGAGTTAATACTCAAAAGCCATAATTTTAAATGGGATAAACAATATTTTCTCACAGATAACAAAAACTTGTATTGAAGGAAGAAAATGATCCGAAAATTTTTCAATCTATTTTGGATCAATAAAAAACTTGTTGCATGCTTAACACTACCAATTGAATATGGGATAAATGAAACTTAAGGTTCAAAATAAATTAACAATAGGAAGTGTGCCAAATGACTCGAATTAAGGACTGAAAAAATTTGATAGCTCTCAGTTCTAGTTTCTTAAAGCAAAGAATTGTATCGTGAGCACAATCTTAAATGCTCATGGCCCGATCATATTGACCAGTACCAACCATAATGGCCGGCGGTCGGACACCGTTAAACACGAGTTTTCTGGTACTAGGTTATCGAACAAATTACAGGAAATTTTGGTGACCTGAATCCACATGTACTATCAGGTTTAGTACAACGCATTTGATTTTCAAGAAAATATGATATTACGGTGGACCCTCGGGCTACTAACCCTTCCGACTATGGAAAAATCGGGTTCCAATATTCAACATACGAATTCACGCTGCCCTCTCAGTTTTTATTGTTCTAAGTACCAGTATACGGAACAACGTTAAATTGTTCTCCGTAATGCACAGTGTAAACATTGTTTGGCTAAAGATGTGCATTTCATGCTTCTTTAATGTAATATTTTGACTCTCACTATGGATGCTAAAAGCCTATTGCCTATTGCTGTGGAAGTGAAGAAAGAAATTATAGCTAAACAGGATTCAAAAGACCAAAAAGACAATAATGGCTACTGATGTGGCTAATTGAGTGTCTGTTAACTGAACAGGACATTGTAACCTTTCCTGCAATAACCTTCTTCTTTTCTTCAACTATGCATCTACCTCCATTTTGACCACTCAGAAAATATCCTTCAGGATTAAGTCTAAACAATAATTAATTTATATCCATTTTCATTTGTCATTGCTTGTTTGAGTCTATCGTATTTATTCATACAGTTCTTAAAATCATTTTATAATAATAAACAGAAAAATACATAACATAAACATGTACCGTATTTAAGATGCGTGAAAAAATTAATCGTATAAACATGTACTTCAATAGGAAAAACAAATTCAGGTTACGAGCGATGTGGGTTGCGATCAAAGTCCAGGAACGAATTAAATTTGTAACCCAAAGGCTCCTTGTATAAATTTGCGAATTATGGCAATTTTATGCCAACTGTGAAAGGATTAGATACAGAATTACATTAAATATATTTCAGTAGTAGCTGCACAAATTTATATTTTCTTATATTCCGTGTTTCACAGCAACTGATGCATCCCTCATCGAGCTCCAACAGTGGTCGGCCATTATGTTGGTGTTTAGCTTCTTCAGAAGCATTTGTCCTTAACTTTAACGTTTCGATGAAAGCATTCCCCTTGTTGTTCGAAAACATCAGTCAACATTCCTGGAAAAGAGCTCCAATAGTGTACGGAGTGCAACTACATAGTTGCTCACTTTACATTCAAATGATTGAAAACTCAAAAGCAGTTCCCTCACGGTCTCTTCGCTTTTGTTTGCCTATCTGTTTCTTAATTCTTTACCATGTTAGAAAGTACATGCCAAATTCTAACCTCTACCGCATTCAATGGTGTGACGGAATGGAATTTCTGAGTTTTTGCATCTGAGGTAAATCATATTTTTTTTCCTCTTTTTTCTCGGTACTCAAACATAAAATGATTAGCCATACATGAAGAGTGTAGTGGATAAATAACCTCTTGACTTTGGAACATGTTGTAGCCAGGTTATCACTCCTCCAACTGCTTAAAAATTAACCAGGCCATCAGTAGCGTCTGTACTGTCAATACGTGCAGACATGACATCATCAGTGGGCCTTGGGTTTCTAGAGATATAGAAAAGGCACTTAGTATTGATGTCAATTCAAGTCAGGTACCATAATTCCGATATAGCAAAGTAGCTTAAAGTAGACGTAGCTTTATCAGGGAGGTTCGATGCGAGCTAGTTGCTTCCAACTACAACTTTGAAGCAATATCTGCCAGGCGGGATCATTCAAGGAGGTCTGACTGCAAGTGAGAATTTCCATGATTTTGCCTTTCATGAAGTCTGGCCTCCCAACTCCCTCGACCTCAATCCAATGGACATTTTTGCATGCGGTACAGTCGAAAGGAACACCAACCGATCTCTATTCACGACCAAAGTCGAATTGATTGAGCGAATGAAAATGATTTTGAGTCATTCAAGAGAGGTCGTCAAGAAAAGCTGTGCAAGATTTTGAGAGCGTGTTGAGGGTGTTATGTGGACAGGAGGAACATTCGAGGAATAAGACGCCAGAAGATCTACAAAAATGAACATACAGCTTTTTTCAACAACGCTGTTTTTCTTTGAATAAGAGCATTTTTATCGAACCTAAGAAAATGTTTTTTCATCTGCTGCACCCTGTATATGGAACGAGCACTCTGCTTTGTAATCAAAGGGTTTCACAAATTGTTGCATCAGACCAAGTCTTATGTATAGCAAAGGAAAGGCTATCTCTTTCCATTGATGTTCTTGCCAACAGGTTTCAAACTCGTTCTTGGGAGCCATTCCTCTTTCCCCCAGTGGTCTACTCAAATCACACTGTTCCAATAGTTCAAGAAATAGTGGTATATTTTGTAAACTGATTACGGGTCCCACAGAAAACTCACCATTTCTAAATTCACACAGATTAACCATTGTAAGGGTTCCTCTCTTGTACTTATTGTTCGCTCAAATATCTGGAGATTCAACGTCACGTAATTGAACTCCAGGTGTCATTGCTAAAAGGGATCATCACCGCTTATCGTACCATAGGTAGATGACACTCTTGAAAGTTGATATTCTTATTTAATGCATACAAAATTAATTGTAAAAAATAAGTAAATAATGATAGAAAAACCTGTGGTGGATATAATGCTTCAAGCTAATTAACAAAATAAAACATAGAGGTTGATTGTGGTGTTCCACTTCAGGGTTAGGGATATATACTGGTGAGACGACTCTAGGTTCTTGGTTACGATTGTATTATCAAGATGGGTCAGCCAGTGAGATAGCTACTTGACTCCACTCTGAGCGTCGTGAGGTTCGATGGTGCCTAAATAAAACTAGAGAACACTATAGAAAGTTCAAAAAGGGAACTGATATTATGTCCTTATATGGTCTGATTGGAGGACGGGATTCTATTTCTGTACACTAATTGCAGCTAACGCGAACAAAAAACAAGGTGTACGCATATTACAATTTTGAGCATGCCCTTACAACGATCTATGCACATGGTACTGCAACTCCTCTAGAAGTATTTTGATCCAAGCATATTCCTCTTTCATATTTATCGAGCACCCAACTTTTATAGAACCAACCTTGTTTTCGATGTGAATAAAACTTTACGAATATTTGAAACTCATTTTGAAACTATCATTTAAAATGTTTCTACTCTCTTGGATTGCAGGTAGTTTCATGGTAAGAAGACCTTTAAAATTGCTGAAATATACTAGTTGAGGATTAGATAAGAATCAAAGTATTTCTGCAGTTCTGCTGTTTTGTTATGATAAAATGAAACATCAGTCTCAGGTTCGAGTATTTTTTTTGCAACCTGTAAAAAAGAACCCAGCAGACATTTTTTGACCGTTCAATTCTCCGTGACCGAACAGAAAACGTTCAATATAATCTATATTAGATGTACGAAAATACCAGTCGGGTCACTTTCATCCGCACTAGAAATTAAGTTATCAGAAACTGATGATCTCATTATCAATTTCTGGGAGCTCAAAAATACTGATAAACGTAATTCATCATAATGGGCTACCGGTCGAAAGGCAGCAGGGATATCTGGATATTTCAAGAAGTGTTTGATGCCAGCATTATCGAACTTCTGCCAACCTTGAATTCATTCAGTTGAAAGTAAAGAGAAATATCAAAATCTTTCAACTTGACAATATTTATTGTATAGTGTTGCTATTCATATTTTCTACTGGGAATTGTAAGATAAAATAATGAAGCTACCGACATCAGTTGAGTAAATTTTAATAATGTGCGAGAAATAAAAATTGCACTCCAAATTTTCAATTTTGGTCTATTTGATTCCAAACTTTCAGTTTGAGTGAGAGTTAAACGAAAAACATGCAAAAATAATATGAATTATACTAATTTCGCTTGCAATATTATTCTCACATAAAAGCATCAATATTTATTCATTTGCATAGTCGCTGTATATGCGTATACGGTCATAGTTAGTGTCAGAACATGAACTGAACGGTTCTAGTTCTATTCATTGTTTGTACTACGAGTGCACATTTCAATTTTGTCTGCTGTCTTGTAATTAGAGTATTGCCTTTTCCTCTTCGGGCCCTGCAATTGCTTCAAAAGGTTGGGCAAACAAAAACTTATCAAACTTGTAATATAGGAAAGTAATTTATTTTTCACGATAATTATGCCTTCTACTTAGTAATGTAGGATATTCAAATTGTTAATTGTACGAGTTAAATTTAAACTTGTTCCTCAGTTATTCAGAGGCATTAATGTTGGTTAACTTTACCATACGAGATGTGTTCAAGTTATAACACGATATTTTTTCTCAGGACTGGATACAGATAGAAACATGCAATGTGTTTTAAAATACGCCTGCACTCGTTGTGAATACGTGAGAGAGACGGCAGCACTGTACAACACAGAGAACTCTAGCGACAGCGGCGAGAGTGATTACTGTTTTTGATACTTAAAGTGCCGTATGGCGTCTGTGTTAGCGCTTCCATTGAGCTGACTGGCGTTTCGTTTCAGAATTGAAAAAAGGGCATCCACGTCTCATTTATTATCACAATTTGTGAAAAGAAAGTCCCATTCATGCCGTCATTACGCACAAACATACCCTGACGACAAGCCACACGCACACCACTGTGGTCGTCTGTGAGTATTAAGGGACCAACCTGGAGGACACTTTTCGCATTTTCAGGTCTTCATGCATGATTGTGTGCACAGATCCCACGAAAATACTAACTTAGGGTGGCAATCTGTTTCTCACTCATTCTACAATCCTCCAAAACAACTTTTTCCACTAGCTCAATCATGTCGCTAGACCCGCCGGTGCGAGGCCGAGTCTTGGTTTGTTGCCACACAACTTTCTGCCTCTTTTGAATAATTTGTTGCATCCATGCACGTACATTAGATACAACCATGACACCATCACCACATGTCGTACTTAATTTCCGATGAATTTCAAATGGTGTCACCTCACTCAAATGGAGAAAACGAATGATTACATGCTGTTCTTGTAATAACACATCGCCATCTGAAGTATTAAAAACAGTCCTCACTTTCACTACTGCCGGTAGAGTTCTGTGTGTCATATTGTGCTGCTATTTCAGTTACGTGTTCAAAAGAAGTCAATGCATATTTTAAAACAAACTGCATGTTTTTATCTATGTTTATTTATTTCCAGCCCTGAGAAAAAGAAATCGGAAGTGTCATAACTTTATTGCAATTCGTATTATGTACTGGGTGTCATATTCCTAGAGCATTGTGCTAAATTGTTAACAGTGAATGCTTTTCCATTCGCATTAACCTTTCATATTTCATTTAACAATTTATATCTTTGTTTTTATCAGTTATCTAAAAAGGATGACTAACAGTTTTCAGATGATCACGTGATAAAGATGCCATATCTCAAGGGAAGAAGTCAGCTAATATCTCACTTGAATTTTTTACAAGTATAAGCAAAATATGTTTTAGTATCACAGCTTCCAAAAGATAAATATACTTTACAATTTAGGATTCTATCATACAATACTTTGACAACGATCCACCAACGACAGAAAAGACTATATGAATAAGGAACTTATATGTATGTACATGATATGATAGCATGCAATCTGCACTTGTGAATATAAGACAATGTACGAGTTAAATTCCTAGAGATCATTCATTGTCGAACAATTGAGCAAAGCGTAAGGGAATTTGCGGCTAAGCAGTTCAAGTATCACTTGGTTAGGGAACCTTGGTCATTAAATATACATTTTTACGCTTATTTGAATAATTTTGCGATATTTTCAGCTGCAAGTGTTCCATATATCCATTACTAAAAGCCGACTGGTCTCCCTCTGGTAGGAGAAATAATCTCACACTGACAGTGAAAATTTCTCTAATTTGGAAATAAGTGTTTCCTAACCATTTGAGCGTTAAAGAAACGAACATGACGTTGAAAACTTTGAGTTAGTTCTTGGCTCTGAGATGTAGCCTGTGGGCTGATGAAGACCACTTTTGATGGAGACAGAAGAAATGCAGATTAGAGGTGTCGCTCTATTAGTAATTGAAGGGTGGACAGCATTAGTGGACTACTAGCATTTTTTCCTGTGGAAAATATAAAGTAGACTACTGGATCGCAATCGCCTCTGTCATCGCTGTGTCAGCGACAGCACGGGACAGCTAAAGTAGACTACTCGACAGTAGTCTCCTTTAGATTTTCTGCCGAACGCGTATTTTTGCCCTGCTTTACGAGCTCAGTTCTACCTAGGCGTCTTTTAAAGCTGCTCTGCGATTGGTTGCTCGAGAGGGCTAGGTCCTGCCTCTCCTCCTTCTGGTGTAATTATTTTAGTCCAAATATATTATTTTGCAGCTCAATCAATAGTTTGGTATACTTTAAATATCTCTGTGTACTTTAAATATTAAATATAAGAATGCCAGCACTTGTTTCAATTTTAAAACGCAGTTTTAAAAAATACGCTTGTTCATACGAGTATAAGCAAAAAAAAATTTCTCAGCAGAAAATGTGAGGGTTTCAATGTCGTACTCAATTAAATAGGGTTTGTTGCTCCTGTGTAATAAAGGAACAATTTTTATAGACAAAGTAATTCTATTGTTTACTTAATTTTGTCTGATACCTTTAAGTACTGTCTTACCGTCGTAAATTTCAGTGATAGTATTTTTAAACCAGAAAAACTTCTTAGATAGTAACTATAGGAATGTTAACAATGGGATCTCAGCTAAAGGAAAACAAATACTGAATCCATTCGTTTCCAAAAATGTTGATACGTACAGAATGTAATACAACCCGATTAAATTTTGAAATTCCTGAATATTAAAGTAGTTTTTGTTACATCTATTGTGATAAGTAATACAATGATCAAGAAAAACTTTAAAATGTATACTTTGACGTTACTTCAAGGTTCTGGGTTTAAAACAACTCAGAAATTCTGGTGACAGAAAGAACACCAATGAGTCTTTAGAAACAAATGTATTGGAGGTTGCATCTTGCATGATTATTCACATTTGAGGTTCAACGAAAAACAGTAGCCGATTTTATTCTGAGCCTAACAATTCGAAAATCGATTATCATTGCATGTATGAAAATAATTTCTAATGTGTAGGTGTGAATGTGACAAAAAAGTCGAATCGGTATTTGAACTACCTTTTGTGTGCATGAAGTCGAAAGGTGCTTGTGTACTACACGGCTAATTTAATCAATGACAACACAATAACTGATAATGTTGAAAGTGTATGAGCAAAAATAAATTATCATTGCATCTAGTAAACTAATGAAATGGGTATGTACAACAAAACAATTCGAATTACTCAGTACCTTATTATTATACACTCTCAAAATTTTCAATTTAGATACTGAAACCGAAAATACAAGATCTTCGAATTTAAATTATTGTTAATGATTGAAAGCGTATTGTTTAGCTAATTTATCTATGAAAGGTAAATAGAAGGTAATAGTAGAATTTACCACTGTTACCTTCAGTTTGTTCCTTAACCATGAAGTTACGTTATTGTCTACGTGTTAAAAGTCACGACTGAACGATGAATTTTAACACTAAGTGAATATTAATACTATTTCTTCCACAAACAGATATTACCTTGAACATTGTAGGAGCAACGTTGGAATACTTGCAATAAATGCCACTTGTATGTGAGGATACTGATCAGTGAAACGTATATCAAATGCAGAGGCTTTATTTAGAACATGACTTTGTTGTCGAGATCTTTGTGAAAATTATGCTTGGATGGGTAAGAAGAATAAATACAGAGGAGTGAAGCAACGGGAGCTTTGTTCGAACGCGGGTCTTTCCGTTCGGAAGCGGATACGTTCAGCAGTTGACCAAAGTGGCGCTACATTTATATTACTCAGGAAATGTATTCATTCTTTGTGACCCGAACTTTTTCATTAACACGTTGAGTGCGATACGACCCACCGGTGGGTCACTCAGGTTAGGTTCTGTAATTTTTTCAAAGCTTTCTAATGACTGTGTGTACAAAGAAAAGATTTGCACCGGCTAAGTAATCGCATTCAACGTGTTAATGCGCCTTATTACTTGTAAACTTTGTCCTCTCCATTCACCAATGGTTAGGTTTTCTGAGCGATACATAGAAGCAGAGGTTTCACTTTGACGGGTGCAGCAACGATATTGCCTAAATGCAGGGTTATTGTATCCTTACTAACTTGAAACTGAGGAAGCTCTTTACAGTAAAATATGAAAGCACTGGCAATTTTACCCAAAGCAGTTCTGACTCATCACGGGTGAAACATAGCTTAGGTTTGTAATTTTTGTTAATAACTTATGCAGAAGAATTGCACTACAAATTTGAAGGTCGGTTATTTTGGGATTTCTATTAAATGTAGTTACCATTAATAACTGAACATTCACTTTCAATATTCTTTTCCATCTCCAGATGTTGGAATATGGACATAATTTTCTATGGAAATTTAACTCTGTGGAACGTATTTCTCCTGGTCAAACGTATCCATGTGTTCAGAAGTATTTCATTGTCGTACGTGACAGCGTTGCAAGACTCGCATTTCGTCATGCAATTTTTGAGGAACATTTAGCAAATTCCTTGAATTTTTAGCTGTTTCCTCTGCTTGACTGTTTAGCCGACATGGGAAATCGGACCAGACTAATAACTTGACGAAATGATACACTACTGTGAATTCTATTCACAATTTTCAATTTATAATCAGCAAAATTGTCATTTAACTTATTTTACATGTGGACGCTTGTTTTTAAGGCTATTTTCACTAGTCGGAGCTATTGTGTCACCAGGAAGAAGTTTAAAACTTTTGAATAGATTTGCTTTCTGCAAGTTATTCGTATTTTCTTTCATAGAAAGTGCAGTGCATGAGGAAAAAAGATAATGAATAAATTTGCTCCAAGGAAAAGTCTTTATAACATAAGTATAATTGGAGTATGCAAAAATAATGTTCTTACCATATAGTCGAAGTACGCAGCATGCATTTATTTATTTGACATGTGATTTAACATAATGTGATTGTTAATGTGATTTTACATATCACAGTAACATCAATAATTAATTTATTTACATACATGGCTATCGAACAGAGAAAAAGTCATAACCGTCCTTCATACACATGCATTTGTACATGATGAAACGCACATTTTACGTTCCAAGTTAATTCATAGTTTATTATTGTTCAACTTAAAATTTAAAAAAAACAATCCATCTGATGTCACAAGAAAAAGACGGGGCAAATGAAGAATACAAATATGATCATAAAAGTTACTGCGCATTTAAGTGCGAATACTATTGGTGGATTTTACATCATGATAAGGTACATATTATTATACAAAAAAACGAAGTGCCTATTATCGTCACAGTAGATACTGGCAAGGACCTCACCACCCATCCCAGGCAAACACACATGAACTACAAAAAGCTAACTGGGAAAGGTTCACCGAACAAACAGAACAACTTTTCACAGCACTCAACACCAACCCCATAAATGACATAAATCAAACGGTGGCAGAATTCAACGCTATCATCACAAAAGCTGACAAAAACCACATTCCCAAAGATAACAGAGAGCATCATAACCCAAACTTCACACATGAAGTATATAGACTAATCAGAGAATGTACCAATCTCAGAAATACACCCACTCCACACACTCACCAAACCACACGACACATCCATGATCTGAACGAACAAATCAATGGAAAAATTACTAAAAAGCAAACAGAAAACTGTAAAAATTTCGTCAAATCACTAGACCACAAGACAAACTTTAGCAAACTCTATAAAACCATCAGAAACATAAATTCCAACACAAACGCCTCCCAACCACATGCAGCAATCACCACTGATGCGAACATACCCTCAAGACGGAAACAAGCATACACATACACCACTATGCTAGCATTAGCAAGGTACACCACAATCGCAAACAGGCACACGCACAGACTCAAACACATGAAATATATTCATTTAACTTTAAATGAGGAAGATATACCTCAATATTTTGGTTGTAATTGTTCATCTTCACAAGTTAAGCCCAGTATACATTAGTGAAAACAATTCGAAGCTTCACTCAGTTTTTCTTAAGGTTGCATGACAACATTTATAAACTTTTTGCAGCTCACTCAGTCGTCAACATAAAAAATAAAGAAAATACTTCGTTCTGCTTGTGTTTCTTTATTAAACCCCTCCGCTCCCAAACACTAGCTCAGTGGTCTTTGACCATTTTTAATGTCCACCCCTAGTGGTGATTAAGTAGAAGCTGTCCACCCCCATCCTGAAAAAGTCTCATTAAAAATCTGACGTTTAATATTTAAAATCTATGTTTCATATCTAATTTCGATGACCATGTAAACAGAAAAAAAGTTTCTCTTAGTTTTTATATAACTTTTCTGTATTCATCCATATATTTACACACGTCTCCAACTAATAACATTGTTAATTTCTATCCTTAAGGCATCTATTTCTTAATTTATCCAAACAATTCATTTAATACGTTTATTAAGCGCATGTTTAACCTGAATTTGGTACATAGAAGAAATAAGTCACCAAAACGGACCTTTATATGATATTTCTAGCTATGGATAGCAGAAATAATTTAACTTTGATCATACAGCAAACAAGTGTATTGAATATATTCCTTTTTAGGTTTCAATACTATATATTTCTGGCTTGATGCGACACTTCACCTTTGTGAAATGAAACAGCATTGCGATGCAAATATTATACAAATTATTGTTTTACGAGCAATTTATGCCTTGTTTAGAAGATAAAGAAAGGTTGTAATAGGAGTTAGAATTTCTTCCAAAACACATGGCCGAATTTTTTAACCGCTACCGTAAAAAAATTGCATCAAAACGACTTTATAGAGATACAAATCTACGAGAAGATTTGTAGGAGTTCTTTCAAACTCACATTTCGCGCAGGACTAAGATGTAAGTAAAGCTATGTAAACGTGAAAAGAGCTACGTTCAAGTCGGTTTTCAATGCACATGTAAGGAAGGCTCAAAGACATGTACGTATGATGTTCACACGCCGTTTGCATCAAATACAAGTACAGACAGGATAGGCTGCGTCGTGTAGTTCGGTTGCAGGTCGCTGGCAACTCCTGGATTTTTCAGCCCCGATTTAGGTCAAATGAACGACTTAAATATGTATATAGTTATCTACACATGGTATATACAGTGAATTAATACACTATACTACATACACGTATAGTAATTTACATATATAAACTGCAAACTATACTAAGAACTGGGTTTAAGAACCCAGCAGTGGCAACTTGGAACTTCCGAGATGTTAACTCCTTGCTTCGGAGCTACACACATTCAACCATTGTCTCAACTTAACTGCAAAATGTAAAAGCACTAAATTTAACTCTAAGCTGGACTATGAGGAAAACTTTACGAAAACTAATATTAACTAATAATAAACTGTTGACTATAAATAAAGATGAATATACATGTGTCTTGGGCAGTTACGCCGCGATAATTACGGCAGAGGTGGATAAATTTGTTTAGTCATAGAAACATATACTCGGTCACATTACGTCAGATGTTCAGTTCCGCACCCTCCAGCCCGGTTGAACATAGTTTCTGTTGCATAAGAACTGACTACTCTGACGCTAGCAAGTCTTCTGTTAACATGTTCATGGATTAGGATGTCTTTCAGCATAGTATTTTGTCATGTTAATAGCAAATTAATATTAAATCATATTATTATTATTCGTTTTTCCTCAAAACGTTGAAAGCGATTGCCTAGCCGGTGCAAATCTTCACTTCGTACAGTCATTCTCACTAGACGGCACTAGAAAATTTACGGAACCTAACCTAAGTGGCCCACCGTTGCGGTCACTCCGCCACAACGCCTATCGCTGTATCCAAGGGTTTTAGAAAAAAATTAGGTCTTGTTTACATTACAATTACACGGTAAATACGTGCAATACAAATTCACACTAACCTACTTCTAGGAGTACTAACCGTACTCAATCGATTGGCGCTAATATATTTTGACCTTTTGACCACTCTAGCTAGTCCCAGTGACGAGTGTTGCGGAGATGGGATGATTTTTTTCTAAGATGCGACTATGTTGGGACTGGTGGCTTCGAGTGTTCGGACACTGGCTAGGCTTCGAGATTCACTCGCTCACCTCTCTCACTTGTCGCTCTGTACGCAGTGGTGTGCTAGTGCCGGACAGGCATTCGAACACACGCGATTCACTTTCAATGTTTTCTTCCATTTTGGCAGCTAAGCTAGGAAGAGACTGAGTCACCCCCTCATCATGTGGGGAGGGGTAGGGGAAGGTATGAATAGCGATGACAGGGAAGAATGTGGGTTTCCACAATAAAGTCAGGTCTGTATGCAATGAAGGTATAACCTTCACTTATTGCATGATTCATTGGGATGTGCTAGAAACGAAAAAAATAACAAAGAATTGTGTGTAGTGTGACAAGATTCAGTTAATATAACTAATTACAGCAAAACCTGTGCTCTTAATACTCGGGTCTTTACAAATTTGTGTAAAGAAATGGGCTCAAATTTTGAATCCCAGCTGCTTCAGACTGACATTCGATGGCTTTTAAGAAGTCGGGCTTTAAAATGGCAGATCGCTTTAAAAAAATTAAATCATGTTATCTTTATCTGGTAACGATTCAGATTTGGTGAAACATTTCCAAAACGAAAATTGGCTTTCCAAGCTTTGTTATTTATCAGATATTCTTGACAAGCTTAGTGACTTCAATATATTATTACAAGGCAAAAATACATATGTTCTTACGTTAACTTTAATAATTCAAGCTTTCCTGAAGAAAGGTAATGTATGGTTGATGAATGTAAAATGCAACTCATGTGATTTCCATGTCTAGAGGAGTTCATCATAGAAAACTAACTAAATTTTGAAATAATCAAACCAATTATAATTAAGAACTTGGTGAGCTTAGGGGAAAATTTTAAAAGATATTTTCTTCAAGAATCAGACATGAGCCGATTTGATTGGATCCAAAATGCATTTGATGGTAAAGTCGAAAAAGTGTCATCTCACACTAAAGGCACAGGAAGAATTTGCAGAACTTTCTTAATTCTTCTCTAAAAACTATGTTTGCTAAAATAAGTCTAAAGTCGTTTTGCGTTGGCATCAAATTTGAATATCCAAACTTGTCACGACTTGCAATGGATACTCTTTTACCTTTTGCGTCAAGATATTTCTTATTTTGCTGCTACAAAGCTAAACATTCAGGTTTCGTCTTCAAGTGCAGCTAACTAAAGATCTTAAGAATCACGGTAGCAAAAGACAGGCGTAGCAGGGGGTCTTTGCAGGCGCACAGCAGGGTGAAAGATTTCACCTTAGTTTTGAGACAATGGAAGATCGCTATCACGGACGATGGGATACGCATAGGACGACAGATTGATAATAGAACTAATAAAACAACTGTATTAACCAAGTTAATAATTCACGAATGTTCCATAAAACAAGATTCCGAAACTAATGCTCGTTTTATTTATGGTTTCACTTGAATTATTTTGAAGAAAAAGTTTTGAACGTGTATTAGGTTTTGTTCCATGTATTTGTATATTCGTGACAATAAACTGTTTACAGTCTTTGTTTTATTATATGATTCAGGTGAGCAACATAAAATGGGTTAATACGGATAAATCGATGAATGTTTCGCGAAAAATGGAAGTATTAGAGAAAATGGACGGCATACCTGAAATTAGCACTCGAAATATACGTTATAACAGCTCAAAAACTATCGCCACCGAAACAACTGTTAGCCTGTGTATTTAGTGAATAATTTAGGCCATATAGAGCAACCACTCACTTAAAATTTGCTTTTAAATTCTATATTTACGACTTAAGCTGAATAAATTGAAAAATGACGTTGGATATACATTGTTTCACGGGAGATATTTTTGTTGAATAAATTTTGTATCTCCTAAAAGGTCATAGTTACAGCTTGAATGTGAAACATTTTTCCATTTGGCCTAAGATAAAGAAATTATGGACTCTAAAATCCTTGGTTGTACAGTAATTTCAAGTAGCCACTTAAAACTAGGCTAAGTTAGAACAAGAGGAGTTATTTAATGCTAATAGCGGCCTAAGTTGAATTTCTTCAACAAAATCACGCACGTGAGTTTCAAGACAATGGTCACTTTGTCAAATTTATGCTGATTTCGAAGCAATAAAAAACAATGGGAAACATCTTGAAACAATGGTCTAATGCTGGTGTGTCGCATTCGCTAGTATATAAATACATATAATTTAGGTAAGAATTACGAGATCTAATAAAGTGCAAAGATAGAATTAAACAAACAATGTACATAAGCATAAAAAATTATTAGGAATATCTTATTTTTCTCTTTAATTTGATTGTAGCTCCGCTTCTACCATTGAAATTCCATTTTCATACTCAGAATGATACTATTGAATAAGATATTCTGGGATGCTCTGAGTGCACTCATTTCATACATAATAGAAGGTGCAAAAATAAATTCATCAGTCTTGATATTCGCTATGAGAATACGATAAATTAAAACCAAAAAATTATGATTTTCATATTACAGAGAAGTGTATAATTTTCTAGATCGAGTAACACAGAAAGAAGTTTCAGTCCAACAAATTGAATTCTGTCATTTTTCTATTTTTCTTTCAAACTACGTAACAGAAAAGTCATATGTACTTGTTCCATAAATGTTATTATTAAGTGAGGTTCATGAATACAATATTAAACCGTCTTGTTAATTTTGACATTGAACCTTCCAGGCCCACTTCGTTGTTCTACTGTTAAATTGGTTTAAACGTCACCGTCGGTTATAGATCTGGTGGCTGAGTGGTCAGAGTACTGGGAATAAGGTTTGAAATTCTCAGCTGTGGATGTTCAAAACCAGCCGTCAGGGTTTTTATTTTGTGTCATATCGGCATTTGCCGCCTTGCCCCTACAAAAAATTGACCAATCAGCGCCTAGCGGAACTTTCACGTCATAGATGACGTCACCACCTAAAAACCGTCGTTGGGGTGGTCATTGCCAACCCCCACATGTGCTCTTACTTTTCTTTACTGTACTGTGTCGTGTGGAATCCATTTTCCAGCCTTGGAGACTTTAGCAATTTTTATCATTTCATGATATTTGGTCATACAGCACTCGTTAAACTTCTTGTCCATTGTTCTAGTTGTTTTGAAAGAATCATCAATGGCAGCCAGCAACAAATTCTTCAAAACTGAGTCTTTTTGAGCACTATTTTCTTAGCTCGTCTTTAAGACTAAAGGCTTTGGTTTTTGAAACGTGAAATCATCTTCTAGAACTTCTTTCGGTTGCCAAATGATTTCTGTATGTGTCCATGAGCGATCTTGCCGCTGGACTTGCTGCACTGCCGTTTTGAAATTCATGTAACAAAATATGCCTGATGTGCTCATTGCTTGGAGTGTAAATTTGGGTCAATAATATATATTTATTATAACACAGGGTAACAACCAAAAAATCGTCAGGGGTTTCTCAGTTGATTTATACTAATTTTGGTGTTCTGAGTCCGAATATCACACTGATTTTGCTCTATCAGGTCAACTTTTTGAGATACAGCCATAGACCTACATGACGAGCTATACTTATGCTAATATCAGGGGTTTTGAGTTCAATCATATTTTTCTTGAAGAATATATCGAATTACAAAATTAACTTATTTCTCTAACTTAGCTGCATACGTGTCAGTCAGTCATCCTGCTGACAGTCAGCTGCATCCTGCTATTACATATTACATATATATTTTTTTATATTTTTCAGGTCATTGATATGGCTTCGGCGCGACGGTCATGCAGGAATAATCCTGACGTTTTCTGCTACATCTGCGGAGAATACACGCTGTCAGTGGACAAGAAGAATATCACAGGATTTGTGAAGCGTGCCTACCAGGCTTACTTTGAAGTCAAGCTGGGTGACCAAGATAAGTCCTGGGCACCGCACACGGTGTGCAAGACGTGCGTGGAATACCTCCGGCGGTGGACGAAGGGCGCGAAAACTTCACTGAAGTTTGGGATTCCGATGGTTTGG